>JBBPMG010000869.1:0-12027 GCA_038090195.1 Boletellus deceptivus | reverse complement strand
GTTGCAGAGTGGCTGCATAAGCATCCACATCCTTCAATAAGTTGTCCATTCCCAGCTGGTATAGGGCTGTAAGGAGAGCGTCATGTTGGTGAGCCCAGTGGAACTTGAGGATGGTAGGGATAGAAACAGGCTGAGCCTGGAAAGAACAAGAATCGCGGAGGTAACCTAAATGCAAATAAATGGAACTATTGTCTAAATAAGCTTTGTACAAGGCGTCGAGGGGGGAATGGGACTCAAGGACTCGGTCAAGGATGACCGTGAGTTGGGAATCTTGAACCATAAGAGACATGAGGAGACGGGTATCATCGTCGGCGTCATCATACTGTTGAAGACGGGAGGCATAGGTGGGATGAGGGAAGGGAAGAGGTGAAGATAGAGAAGAGGGAACATCATGGGAGGAAGAGGGAGCAGGGGCGTTGGTGTCAGTGGACATGGTGATTGGAGGTCAGGAGTGGGATGAGTGGGGTTTGGACCGCAGGGACCTCTTATATTCTTGGAGTATGGTCTGTGTGTGGGAAAACTCCTTCTCTGGTAGCCATGAATCTTCTTTGGCCAAATACCCCTTCCATCGGACCAGATACTGCTGATGGGAAGGAGCTCCACAATGGCATATGATCTTCTCGACTTCGAAGTGTTCTTCATTGTTGATAAGATCCGGGGGCAGTGCAGGGAAGTTCTGTCCATAGATGGGGTTCTCATGGTAGGGAGATAGAAGGGAGGCATGGAACACGTTATGAATTTTCCACATCACGGAGATTCAGAGTCTATAGGTGATTGGGGAAAGGACGGCAGTGATAAGGAAGGGACCTTCTCTCTTGGCGGCGAACTTTGGGTTAGGAAGTGAACGTTTGAGATTTTGTCCTTCCAACCATACTTTGTCTCCAAGTTTGAATGGAGTGAAGGCTTTAAAGTTACAAGCCTTCATGGTCTGATGGGCAAGTTCGTGGGTGGCAAGGGCTTCCTCCCGTGCGGCGGAGAGGGCTTTAAGGCAGGTTTCTACTGTGGGGATAGATGTTTCGGAGATCACTGTAGGGAAGGGACGGGGTTCATATCCCATCATCAGGTAAAATGGAGATTGACCTGTGATGGAATGAGGGCGGTGATTATGTGTGAACTCGGCTAGGGTAATATATTCAGCCCATGCCGAGGGATTACTGTTACAAAAAATGTGGAGATAGGTCTCTACCTCCTGGTTGACTCTCTTGGTTTCTCTGTCCGTCTGAGGGTGGTAGGCCATGGAGAGGGCCAATTCATAGCTGAGGAGTCTTCCGAGTTCTTTGGCGAAGGAGGAGGTGAACTGAGGTCCACAGTTGGAGATAATTTTGTTGTAGAGACCAAATCATTTGTAAACAGTTTCGTGGAAAAGGGCGGCAATGTTGGTGGTAGTGGTGGTTTGCTTGGTGGGGCATAGAATCACCCCCTTACTAAGGCCATGGTCGACCACGACCAATAAAGAGTCAAAACCGGAGGAGACAGGGAGGTCAGTGATGAGATCGCAAGAGATCTGTTGGAAGGGGTGAGAAGCGGTGGAGTGGATGGGAGAGAGCGGGGGGTGTGTAGGGTGTGTGTTAACCTTGTGTTGCTAACAAGTAGCACAGCCAGCAATGTATTGTCAAACGAAGGAGGCAAGGCCTGGCCACCAGAATTTGGCAGCAACAAGTTGTCAGGTTTTTAAGACACCAGGATGGCTGGCAGTGGGGTGGTCATGATGCCACGAGATGATAGAACGGCGGAGGATGGTGTCAGCGGGAACATATACCCGGTTTTGATATGTGAGAATGCCTGCATCAAATTTCCGGTCAGAGAGGTGCGACCGGAATTGGGCAGGGAGTTCGCCAGGGAGTGCATGGAGAGTGTCAAGAACGAGTGGATCTGTAGAAGAGGAAGACATGATTTTGTCAGAGAGTTCCTTATCAACTAGATTGACAAAGAGAGAATTGGGAAGGAGGGTAGTATCCTCGTTGTCGGTGTCGGTGTCGGGTATGTGATCTGGGTGGCAGGATAGAGCATCGGGGATGGAGAGATCCTTCCCTGGGATGTGGGAAAATTTGAGATTGTACTCCGAGAGGTCAAGAAGCCACCGTGCTTGGCAGCGGTTCAACTTCTGGGGTTGCCGGAAGTACATAAGATTCTTGTGGTCAGTGAAGACCTGGATGGGGTGAAGAGCGCTGAGGAGGTAATGATGCCAAGCCTCGAGAGCTCTCATGATGGCGAGAAGCTCTTGGTCATAAATGTCGTAGTTTCACTCGGCTGGGCCAAACGTCTGAAACAGGTAGGCACAAGGTTGCCACTCATGGTTGGCATTGCATTGGAGAAGGACTCCTCCCGACGCATACTTGGAAGCGTCGGTGGAGATAGCAAAGGGTGCTGAGAGGTCAGAGAGCTGAAGAACCGGTTGGGCAGTGAAGATGCCCTTGAGTTCCTCAAAGGCTGCTTGACAAGCGGCAGTCCAGGCCCAGGGTTGGTTCTTCTTGGTTAGATTGAGGAGAGGATGTGCAATGTCTGAGTAATGTGGGACAAAGCGGTGATAGAAATTGGTGAAGCTGAGGAAGAATCGGACATCGTGGACCTTGGTGGGGATAGGCCAATCTTTAAGACTGGCGACCTTGGTAGGATCCATGGCTAGAGATCCAGGTTTGATGACGAGCCTGAGGTAGTCTACCTCCTTAACGTGGAAGGTGCACTTCTCGAGTTTGAGATATAGGTCGAGTTCCTTCATTCGTTGAAGAACCCACCGTACTTGTTCTTGGTGGACGACTGGGTTGTCGTCAGAGTAAATCAGGAGGTCATCCATGTAGATGATGAGCCATCCTTCAGCGATCATATCTCTAAAGGAGTTGATCATGAATTGCTAGAACATGGGGGGAGAATTGGTCATGCCGAAGAACATGACTGTAGGTTCGAAGAGTCTGTGATGGGTAATAAATGTGGCCTTCCATTGATCTCCTTCTTTGATGTGGACATTATTGTATCCCCATTGGACATCGAACTTGGTGAACAGTTTGGCATCCTTGAGCTTGTTGATTAGCTCGGAGATCAAGGAGAGAGGGTATGCATCTCGAATGGTGTGTTTGTTTAGGTACTGGTAGTTCTGACAGGGTCAGAGACCACCATCCTTCTTTTTGATGAAGAAGAATGGTGAAGCTTGGAGAGACTTGGAAGGCCAGATCTTTCTAGACACGAGGTTCTCATTGATAAAGGCATCGGCAGCCTTCTTTTCTTCCTGGGACAAGGGGTAAAGTTTTCCAACCTTAGGAACAAAGGACTCCTTAAGATTGATTGCGTGGTCGTAGGGTCGTGACAGGGGAACATGGTTGGTTGCCTCTTTGCTAAAGACAGAGGTGAAGTCAGAGTATTCGGGAGGCAAGGTCTTCTTGGGTTTTGCAAGCTCAGCTTGGATAGCTAGCTTGGTTGACAAGGTGATTTTCTGTATTTGGGCCATTGCCTCAGTGTTGGCAAATTGTGATCCAAACCTTTGGATTTGGTAGATCTCAGCACGATGATGAGCTCGTACTGTGAATGCTTCTTTGTCCTCAGTTTGGCAATATTGGTGAAACCCAGAAAGTTCCTCGGGTTCTAACGCCATTTTGTTGGGAAGGTTTCGACGAGAGAAAGAAGTCAGAGAAGGATGGGAGGTTTTGGTGAGAAATACCATCCATTCGTTGCATTGTGTCTTCTTGAGAAGGGAAGACTTGTCTTTGGTCAGAGGAATAAGAACTCGACCGGCTGCCCAGTTGACGGTGGGTTCTGTGGTACGGAGCCAAGGAAAACTGAGGATTACGTTCTCCTTGCCTCCATTGATGACGTAGAAGGTGATTTGTTGGGTTATGCCTCCTATCTGGGTGAAGAGTACTGCCTCGAAGTGGCAAGTCGTGTTTAAAGACATGTCTGCATTTTGAATGGTGAAGGGTTTGGCGATGGGGGTGATCGGAATATCATAGCATTTCATGAAGTCCCAGTCAATGCAGTTGATCTGGGCTTTGGAGTCTAGGATGGCGGTGGTATCGATGGCTTTCAACGTGAGTGGAGAAACAATCAATTTGATAGGTAAGTACAGGGAGTTTCATTTCTTCAGCACTCTACTTGTGAAGGATACTGGCGTTGACTCAGTCCTCCATATCAAAAATCCCTTCCAAACACTTCTTCTCCCAGCCTTCGGATAGTTTCATCATCATGTACCTCTTCTAAAGTCGCTGACCCCTCTATTACTGTGACCTTGGAAGCGTGGAAAGGGTTGGTGGTGCGCTGGGAAGAGGAATTTTGAGGGCACTCTTGTGCCATATGGCCCAGCTGGCGACACCTAAAGCATCGCCCTCCTTCCTGTATTGGTCCTGTTCTTTGTCAGTGAGACAGGTAAGGCGATCAACATCCATGGTGTTAGGATCGCGAACAGGAGTCATTGTGGTCTTTGGGATGACAGTGGAGGTAAAGACCACATGGGTCCTCGTGCTGTGTTGCTTGGCCACTGCTGTGGTGAAGCGTTTCTGAGAGTAGAACTGGTCAATCTTTTTGTACCAGTTTTCAGAGGTCATGGGGATAGTATTGAGACCATAGATTCGGTCCGAAAGCCAGGGGGGAATGCCGGCACGTAGATAGTGGATGATAGTGGCAGCATTAGCAGTGTTGTCAAGCTTGGCCTCAACGACCTTAAGCTTGAACTCGGTGAGATATTTGAGTAGGTAGTCATCTGAGTGGACGCAAGTATTGGTGAGCCAGGTAGTGGCCTCGGCCTCTGCCTGGGTGTTGAGGAACGTCCCGTTGAAATCCAAGACAAAGTCTTTGTAGGTGCCGAAGGATCCAGCATTCAGGGCAGTTCTGGTATGGACAGCTGCCCAGCTCTTGACAGTGCCTGTTACGATTCTTTGCCTTTATCCTCATGCCTTCTGTCTTTCTATTCTTTGTCAACGCTGTTCTCCTATCCGGGGCATATTTTACTTCTTTTACGAACACTTCTTGGTACTGGTGAGCAGCACTTGGGTATACGTCCATAGTGTCTAGACTTTGCCCTTCTCTTTGTCATTCTTGCTTACTTGTTTTCGCTCGATGCTTACGCGTCCTTTGTTCTTTGATGTTCCATACAATTCCACGCTTACGTGTCCTTTGTTCCACGCTTACGCGTTCTTGTTCTTTGACGTTCCATACAGTTCTACGCTTACGCGTATCCCTGTATAAATACCCGTCCGTCATCCTGTATGTTCCTTACGCTTAGTCTGCGCTATACATGCATCTTCGTGTCACTCCTCGAGTCCCTCAGTCCGTTCCTAGGAACGTATAGTCTCTGTCGTTCGCCACAGCTGAGTTGTACCTCTTCGTGAGCGTCCTGCTGTCAGCTCTCTCAATCTTAGTCCTCGAAGGTGCGCTCCGCGTAACAGTGCCCTTGGTCATGAAAGAAAGGGCGAACCCAATCTTCTTGTTGTCAGTGTTGTATAGGTCCTGGTTGATAAGCAAATACGTTCTGACTGAATTAAGCCAGAACTCAGCGGTGATGGGAGAGTCATTGTAGGCTTTCAGGGTGTTCAACTAAAGCTTGGTGGGCTTGGTTGTCATGGTGACTGATGGTGGGAGTATGGGGATAGTTGGGGTTTGCTGTGGGGATGGGGATCAGTGTCGAGGTACGTTCAGCTGTAGGGAAAGCTGTTGGGCAAGAGCTGAGATATTGGAGGATTCGGGGACAATGGGGATGGAGGGGAGGTTCAGGAATTTGAGGGGATCAAGGTCTTCCTGAGGAGTAGTAGCTCTCTCAGGCTCGGAGTTGGAAGGTTCTGGGGGAGGTGCGCACCAGTGGCGACAATCGTGGCAGGAGAAGGGGTTTCAGAGATTGATGGTGACAGGGTGGGGTTGGCTCTGCTAGAAAGCAGGCCAGAAGAGAAGCTAGTCTTTTGTTAGGCTTGGTGTGGGTAGCGATGAGCACAGACTCAAAGGCTTCAATGATGGGTCGGTATTTTGGTAGGTCCACATATCGATGACATAGTCAGTCGAACAGGTTCAGGGTGAGGGCCGCTTGGGAGAGGGCGAAGCTACTCCTCAAGGGTTCTAGGTACCGACGGCACTAGGGAGCCGATTGGGTCAAGGTGACAAGGGTGACCAAGTGAGGGCAAGGTTGAGCGAGGTTCAATGTAATGAAGCTAAGATTCGAGTAAGACTAGCTTGGAGTATATGGTATGGAGAGCGACGTCTTATATACTTGTAAATGATGCGCACAGACCAAGCAGTGCGCATGAAGGAAAAGGAAATCGTAAGACAAAGAAAATCAAGAAAGGAAATCAGAGTCCGAGCCTGATCAGGCATATTGTACACATGATGACAAATGGAATGGAAAATGAAAAAATGTCCAAGTTGGATCGGATACAGCATAAGTGAGTATGACAAATGTTCCGTGGGGTCGGATGTACACGTACAGGGAGAAAGTAAGCGTCCAGTTGGGTGGACGTGAACAGCGTCTATCATAAAGGAAAAGGAAAAAGTAGTAGTGTCCTTGAGCATGGTAGGCAAAACGTAACACTTTGTACTCAGTCTTACATGCTTTGCTATCCTGAAGTGCCTTGTGTAGGGCTATCTCTTGGTAGTTTTGTGGATCTTCCACAAATAGTTCAGAGTGTCTCCTTTTCCTATGAACAGGTGAAACTGGAGTGGGAATAAATGGAGGAAGATGCTGATCAGGTGTCAAAGAGGCTAGGTTGGTGAGAAATACTGCTGATGTGCTTGCAAGAGAGTTTAACACATTCATTGCAGCTGAGTGTTCATTATTGCGCCTAAGACATGTAGATCATTGGAATGGGTAATAGAATTGATGAATGGCAGAACTGATGGCTCAAATAGGACTGGATCATATTGGAAGTGGTAGCTGACTGTGTGTGGCTGTCTCCAAGCTTGGAGCCATCATTTCTGGTATCACAATGTCTGGATTGAATGGCCATACTCCAGTGACACAGAAAGCCAATTTGATATTCTCTGGAGTAAGAACCTAACAGTGTGCCTGTCCATGAATGGTGATGAAGTTTACCTTTGTCACCTTTTGGCAAATAGCACTCTCATACTGATCTCACTCTTGAGTCCAATAGTTCTTCAAAGCACTGAAGATTGCAACATCAAGGCCTTGATAAACATGCATAGTATGAGCAGGGTAACACAGTATGTGAATATTATTGTCCCAGGCATAGCTGAGGAAGTTTTGTGTGTAGTGTAAGTTGTGACCATCTACAAGAAGCAATCGAAGTCATCCATTTGCTTTTGCGCAAGTCAATTGATCAAATTCTTTGAGCCATAGACAGCCAATTACACTATCTGTCCATCCTTTAGAAGAGTGGACAATGCTGTCCTTTATATTGAGCTGTTGTTAATTTGACAATATAGAGGACTTTATAGACCTTGTTTTAAGAGCATTTTCTTGATGCCAATTTGTTGAAAATGCCTGTCCTTTGTGAAACAACCTCAACACCAAGTGTAGGGGACTTGGGTACTGGGAGACTTTAAGGTGATGAGAGTAGAGGATCAAGTTTGAGGACTTCAAGACTGGAGTGACCAGGCTTGAGCCTCAGGTTTATATACATGTCTATGTGTTTGTACACATTTGTATGAATGACTAAATAGAGCAAATAGGGTGAAGGGTTATGAGTAACATGGGATGAGTCAATGGGAAAAGCATGAGTAAGAGTACATCATGATGAGTCATAGGGTATAGGATGCATGAGTCATATGAGAAAGTTAGTCATAGTGGATGAGTCAATCATCTGGTGGAATAGGAATCTAAGGATAAGATAATCATCTCTGATAAGATAAGATTAGATGAGATAAGGTCATGTGATCGACCTGATAAGATAAGATAGAGAAAAAGAAATAGGATAAATGCCTTAGAGGTAGCATTTGTAACACTTTGTAGATACAGGTTGAGAGAATGTAACTCCATCTGCACAAATTGTAACCATCACAGTAATGTTCTCATGGTTTCCATCTTGTTGCTGATGCTGAATTTTCTTCTGTACAAGACAAAAGACCTTTTGCTTTGTCCCATTACCTGGTTGAAAACCTGTTTCATCTGCTGCATAGATGCAATCACTCTTGATCTCCTTCTCTTGCAAGATGTCTCCAAGTAAGTTGAACCATGCATTGTTTGTGTGGAGATTGACAGCCTGACCATATGCAGTATCAAGAGAAGAACTCCAGTATTTTCCAATCTCTTCAATATGTTGTGTTAAGAAGCAATCAGTCCAGTTATTTCAGGGAACTTCTTGCTGAGGTGGGCTTGTAAGATATTGTTATGGTTTTCTCCTCTTACCCTCATATCTTCACCTTATCAATACTTTGTCCATGTCACTCAGCAATCACTGGTATTTTCTATTATGATTACAAATATTTTCTCATGGTTGTAGGCAGTCTGGAGGTATACATCCACTGTATTTAACTTCTTGTTTGTTCTCTTCTGTATTTAGTTCATTCTTTGTTCTCCTTTTGTTTCTGCAGCAACCACTGTCATTGTTGCTTATTTATTTTCTGATTTCCTTTGCATTCTATGGCATTCCATGCTTACACATCCCTTAGTATTTAAGTCATAGCACTTGCACATATGTAACTCACTCTTAGTCTGTGCAATCAAGCATATCTCTTGTCCTCTGTCTTGATCTCTCAGTCCATTCCAAGGAATGTATAGTCCAAGTCCTGTTCAACTGAGTTGTACCTCTTTGTGAGTGTCCTGTTGAACAGTCCAGCTTAGCCTTGGTCTCTTGAGGTATGCTTCACATAACAGATATTGTTGACATGTAACTTGATGTTACAAATTCCTATGGCATGGGCCATACAACCACATTCTACAATATTAGAGCCTCCCATTTAGATGACCACTTATCCTTTCCCTTCTCTTTAGGATCTGACCTGCCTCTGATGGAGGAATTTCTTACCTGTTACTTTGATCTTCTCACATTGTTTTAATCAATCCTCTGTTTAGACTTTAGACTACAGGTTACCATATGCAGATGATAACTCTCCCATAGTGCATTTCTCACTGCACTGCATTTCCCCATATCCCATATTGCATGTTGAAATTATTATTTAGTTAAAGTCATTATTTGCTTATACTTTGCTTCTCATGTTATCAAAGGTCTAGACTCTTCTCTTTTAGGATTTCCCTTTGGCATATCCTTATTTAGATCTTTCCTTGTTTTCAAGTCTGGACTATGACATCATCTTAGGTGAAACACTTTGCATTTAATCACCATTTCACCTTCTCTTCCTTTTCACATGTTTTACATGTGATTCATGTTTAGTCTCTGCTAGAACCTTGTTCATAGTGATGTATTTAAGTTGAGGGCTTTCTCCCTCAAATATAATGATCAAGGAATTGCTCCTCTCCTCTTACCCTTGATCATCTACATCAACACTTTGGTTGCAAGTTACTCAACACCCTTCCTGAGTGAGTCTCACACTCTTACTCCCTTTGCTGCCCCTCAGTCTGCCACCCTTTGGAATATATCTTCAAAAGGTTATGAGCCCCACCTTAGCTTGGACTTGTCTTCATTGATGACTCCTGCTTTGCACCTGGAAGGAGAACTTGCTCTTGCAATGCTCCTGCTTGCATTATTGTTCCTTTTGTTCCTGGCTTTGTACTGGAACCTTTCTGGACTTGTCCTTGCCTCTACCATCAGGTTGGCAGCAACTTTTTTTGTTGCTATTGTGTGCCATACTACTCATAATTGTGTCCATTGGCACACCCATTATTCTAATGGAGTTTTTACTCATGTCCAGACTGTGACTGGCCACAGGGTTAGTAATACACCCATACACCTGCAAGGACAGCAGAGATCACCACCTGCACAATTGAGAAATCATCATCAGAGGCAATGAACCCAGAGTGAGAACCATCCCTCTCATTCTGGAGTACCTTCTAATAGAAAAGTCCATGATAGGAACCAAGGAACATCTACCTTGAGTAGACACCAGGACCTGAGGAGAGAATGCTCTCCAGGGACTTTACCTGTGTATGTTCCACCGGTTCCTTCATACTCCACACCCTCTTCTCAAAAGGAGATTGAACCCACAGACAACCTCCTCCATCTAACCCTTATCGGACTCAATAATCATCATGAGTGCCTTGAAGAATACTACAACCTCCTCCCTCATCAACAGTCTGTTGATTGCAGAACCAGACATTCCCCAGGATGTTCTACCTATAGATTCAGACTCAGAAGGGTCTATCATATCAGAAGACCTTCATCAAGTCCTGGAGGAAGGAGAGATCAACCCCAATGACCTTCTTCCTTACTTGGAGGAAGAGCTTCACCTTGCAAGAGAAGCTGAGGTGAAAGAACACCTGTGGGAACAGGTACATTATTGGAGAAAGCACTATGATGATTTGTTGGATGGACACCGGGTCTCTAAGAGACTTAGAGCAGAAGTATCTTTGGAGCGGTGGCAGAGAGAGCAGTCCTTAATGGCTGAAGTGAGGATAGTTGATGAAACCATAGACTGCTACACTCCCCTATTTTTCTACACAGTTTTCCACATTATTCTAGCATTTTTCCATATTTTTCTAGCTTGATCTGAATATTCTATGGGTTTTCTATGGGTTGTTCAGTTTCCAATGGTTATCTATTTCCCATTCGGACATAGCAAGTCTAGAATGTCCTCATGGCTCATAGATCGAGTCCAGAACAAGTCAGAGTCACCCAGACTCATATTGCATCATAGATGCACAGGTTATAGTCTAGACCACTAAACCTTCCCTAGATCCAGGGCTTGATTCCCTCAGCCCCATATCCTACTTCCATTACACACATGTTTGACACATGTCAGGGACAAGCACACATAGTCCAGACCCAAGCCCTTGAACCTACAGAATCCTATTACCACTCTATCTAATATAGACCCAGACCAGCTAGGTATAGTATTTGACTCATGTTAATCTCAATGGATCTTGTTAGGAATTGCCTCATGGCATTCCCATTTACCACTATACCCTAGAGCCTCGCATCCAGAGCCCTCAGACCAGTACCCATAGCCCAGACACATGTTCTCCTCATGTACCTCCTACCCAATTGGTACCAGATATCTATAGATGTAGCATACACTGATGTAAACAGTAAAGTAGTATATAAGGGACACCCCCAACTCGCTGGAGGACCCAATCTTGTCCTTGAGCTTGCCTGCTCAGTCTAAGCACTTGATTCCTTGACCTAACAACACAAGGTTACCAGCTTGGACTGGTAAGCAGTTTTTTCATAGATGATCTAAAGGTCAAACTTGGCCTTACTAAAGCCCAGCAGGACAGCTACTACAACAAGTGGTGAAACACCCAGTGGGAGCTGGAGGACGTCCAAGTTTTGGTTGAAGAACTGCAGATTCAGCTTCACCAATCTAGGGAACAAGCAATTGCCCTCAATGTTTGCATCCAGGACCTGCAATATAGAGAGGTTCATCACCACCTGGAGAATGTGCACAGACAGCAAGTGGCTAAAAGATCATTTGCAGTACAAGCAGGAGGAGAATCTGAAATGGGAGGTCCTTTCAAGGTATGAAGAGTGGACTGAAATCTTATACTATACAGATATACCTAGCATTTGGCCTTTACCAAATTTTCTTGGAGGAAGCTATGCTAGAGAACTTTTTACAGATAGATTTCAGGTATTGTTCTCATCTTCCATTTACAATTGTATTATGGATAATTTTCTTGCTTACAACACTTCTTCCATTTACAATTTGCTTTTACCTTACACATGTGGAGGTTTCACTTCACATGTTCATACGGTGGCTCAAATAAGTGTCCCAATGTTGGGACATTTTGGAAAGATGTGACATTTGCAAGAGAACCAAAACACATTAGCTCTAGCTATTGCAGGGTCATCAATAGCCCTAACCCTTGCCCTGAAGATGGGCTCTTAGTCGCATGATTTGGTTGCCATGGCACTGAAATATAGCCATGTCAAAATGACATGTCATTGGGACACTTATTTGACCCTGATGTTATCAAACATTATTTGGTAAATAACATAATATTCTGATGGATGCTATGCTTCAACCCTGTCTCATTATGTAACT
>JBBPMG010000868.1:0-12031 GCA_038090195.1 Boletellus deceptivus | reverse complement strand
TGAGTCGTCTGGAGTCATTCTGACTCCTAATGACTCATGTTTGAAGCATGTGATGTCATTATGACTCGGTATGAGTCACTCTGACTCACAATTTTTCAATAATTGTTGAATGAGTCATTGTGACTCATTATGACTTGATATGACTTGGACATGAGTTCATATGAGTCATGTTGAGTCATAATGACTCGAGCCTAGAGGGTTGTATGTCCTATTTGATAGGTTATGAATAAGTCCTGCTTATTCTAATGGTATTAGCATAATTGTAGTAGAATGTTCCAACTGTTCCGGTAGTTCTGGTTGTTCCGGAACCTTCGGAACTCAATACAGTTGGTACTGGGTAATTGTTCCAGCAGTTCCGGTTGCTCCGGAACATCCGGAACTTGATACAGTTGATACTCGACTAGTTAGTTACACTATGTCCGGTTCATTACATGAACTAGACATGTGCTAGTCTTTTTCAACATGGACATGCTGGGGGCAAGGCCGTGATCAACTGCTGTTCTTGGTCAGGAAAGTGAATCCAGAGAATCCGGGGCGCGGGGTGCTCTCTGGTGCACACGGGTTCATGCGTCCAGTCGCGCTCAACCTGGGCCCAGTGGGCTCTGGTCATGTCGTTGTGGGTCGCCTGGGTGATCCAACGGAGAATCCTTTCTCCACTCGCAAAGCCGGGAGGGGTGCCAACCTAGACGTATTCATGATCGCGCTCCGAACCCCTTTCAAATACTCCCACCGAGCCACACGTCCAATTCATCTCCCATTTATCGGGTCACTAGTATACACAGGCGACATCGGATTTCCTCTCCACACAAAACATGTCCCAAAATCGGACAACTCGGTGATACGAAACGCACGCGCTCGCGAGCCCTGGAGCTCACGCGCGCCGGTACCGCCGGACCAGTAGCGGGAGCTGAGGTTGGTGTGTCCCATCGCGCTGCAGAACCGGGCGTCGCACGGTGGCCGTCCGAACGCCAATGTCGCTTGCGGGCACGGCGAGCTCGAACGCGAACGCCCGGACGAGAGAGAACAGTACCACCTTGGTCCTGTCTCGTCGATGAGACGACGACACGCTCACAGGGAGGGGAGAGACGCGCTTACTCGACGAGCGCATACCGATAGCCGATGCAGGCCCGAGGTCCCCCAGAGAACGTCAGCATGTGTCCCCACACCCCCGGGATCTGGCCAACGGCTTCGGGCAAATCGTCCCACCGTTCCGGCCTGTCGTGTGTGGCCGTCATCCATTGCAGCAACGAAAAAAAAAAAAAAAAAGTCAAGGAGACATGAAGACCCACTGGAATTCGTTGGCGTCAGGGCCCCAGAGGGCCTTTGACCGGTTGATCGCCACGATGGGCAAAAAGATTCTGTCACCCTTGGCGATCCTGTTATTCAAAAAAGGACGAGGTATCATCACCCGTGCGTGTCATCTCGTGAACAAGAGACATGCCACGTACGAGATCGTCGTCCGCACGATCCCGTACCTGTCCGTGTAGGCCTTTTCGACGGGGAGCTCGTCGTCCTTCATCGCCATCCGTGTCGTACCCAGCACGGGCGCATGTAGGCGGAACGTCTCTCGCACGACCGCGTCGAGGTAGGGAAGCCCCATGAGCTCGTCCATCGACGGCGCGTCCGTCTCGACAGAGAGGAGCTCGTCGCGGAGTTTCGCTTGGACGTGGGATGCTTTGGACAGCGCATACAAGGCCCACGAAACCGCGCTACTGTTAGCCGTGCCACCTCTCCATGCTCAGCACGCGGTGCCGTCGAACATGGTCTCCTACCTCGTAGTCTCATGACCCGCGACGAAAAACGTAGGGACCTCTGTGAGCCACGAGCCCGTTCAGCACCGAACCGGAGAACGGTTGGTGCAACCCACGTGCGATAACGTCCTTGTCTGACAGCCTCTGACTCTCGGGAATGTCGACCGACATGTTGGCCTTGACGAGCAGCGAAAATAAATCCCGGCCTTGCAGGCTGTTCTTCTCAATCTCCCCGTTGTGGGTCGCGCCAGCGAGGGCGGCCGCTTTTGCGTTCGCCAGAAGCCCTCTACCAATGTCCGCCATGGTACGCTGCGCAGCTCGCATCTCGGGGGACTGCAAACGAGGCTGTGAGGGCCAAACGAGAGGCATCAGCCCGCCAGTGGAGCGAGGATAGGAAGAGCACTCGCAATGCGGCGCAAAACGGGAATGAAGAACTCTAGAACGTCGAGCATACCGAAGCTGGGTGCCGCCGAGAACAACGTTGCGAAGGCTTTGCCGAGCACGTTTGGCGTCCCACTCGAGTCAAAGGCGCCAATGTCGTAGTTGAATCCTGGGTCTTTCGTCAGCGACGTTCATTCGTTCGCAGAGCGATCATACCAGCGAGACTGATGACGTCGAGCATTGCTTTGTCTAACCAGGGCACGATATCGATACGTGTGCCAGTAATTGCTGCAGCAGGATCCTTGGCGACCTCGGAAAACCACAGATCACGAAGCTGGGACGAGAAAGATGAGGGTCCAGAAACTAACAGAGGAAAGGAAAGACTACACATACACGGTCAGCTTTTAAAAAAAAAGTCTCTGTCAACGCGCGAATCTGGGCTGGCCCAAATGCGGGGTTCTGTCAATGGTTTGATCAAAGGGGTGACGACCTTTCTTTTTTTCCAAGCATTTCGCATACCATTATCCGCCTCTGCCCATAGGATGTTACTTAGTTCCACAGCCAGAAAAGTGATACGGACCTGCCGACGATGTTGTGCTCCGTCCACGACAAGCAACCCTATCGTGTATATGGTCTGTGTGGATCAGCAAAGATGGGGCGATGCGAACCTTGCCCGAAAATGCTCGACAAGGATCGCATCATTTCTGGCGTCTTCTGATAGTCGTTTCCATGGGTGAAGATATGGTTGATGGCACGCGTGTCGACCGTCAGTAGGTGATTGCTCTGTGCACCAAACACGCCCGCAATCAGAGACGGACTCAACCTGTGAATGGGAAGACGGAAACAGACGCTCAAAAACCCAAGGAACCTCAACACGTGGCCATACTCTGCTAGCCATTGTTCAAAGATCGCACCGTCGTTCTCCTAGAGCGCGAGTGAGGAGATGGACTCGCACAGAGGACCGCGACGCACCCAGATATCCTTCATCACTTTGGCCATATTTCCAAAAACGAAGCTCGTTCCCTTTGGCCCCTGCAGGCGCCGCAAGGGCGATCTGTACGGAGAGTACGATCGTACGAACCGCAAAAGTTTCCAAAACGAGAAGATGGTTGCGGAGACCACCGCGGGGATCAACAACGTTCTAGCAACCAAAGACATGCTCGAACTGGCGTGCTGGGTGAGCAGTCGCGGGGACAAAGAGGACTCTGGGAGTAGCGCTCATATATGTACACCGCTACTTCGCTATCGCCCGGGAGGCCTGGCCACTTCTTCTGTGACATGTCACACACGACACGTTTTGCGGAATTTAGAGTGGGATACAGAAAATGGACCCCGAAATGTGCATGAGTAGAAGCTACTATAAACGGCAGGCACCAGATGCTTACTCAGCTCGTGACCCACTCAGGCACGTCTGGGGTCCTGCCCGGTAGATTCTGATGGCATTTTTCCGCATCGATCTTGAAAACAGATGTAAATAACGCTGAAACTAGTCGCAGTCGAGCTTGGTGCCAGCGCCACTTTTCGTGTTCTTCGTGGTCGTCCGTGCACCAAATGTGTTTCAGCCAGTCGAGGAGTCGGCCACGAGCACCCCACTTTCAGTCGTTCCTATCGGGGGTGCCGCCAAGTCCAAGCCAACGGTGGTCGATGATACGGCCCTTCACTGGCTCCGAGTCGGGTGGACTGGTCCCGTGCGACGGTTGGCGGCTGGTATTCGCCCCGCTCCGAACAGGACTGTACCTTTTGTCCTGAATCTGGCCAAACGACCTCTATTGGGCTCCTGCGAGACTTGGCTTGAACCCTCTGGCGGCATGGAGTGGGCTAGTTTTACTTGTCGTGGGAAGTCGACTAGCCGACAGCCGCTTGCGAGTGCATCAAGGTACCACTCGTGCTCATGCCAGTGGGATTTCTCGCTGTCAGCCCATCTGACGAGTTGCAGATTCCGGAAAGATCTGGATACAGTCGGACCAAGGCCAGCGCAGCTTTCTTCCGACAGTCACGACGGGCCGACAAGTGCATCCACAGTGCTGAAGTCCTCACAGGATTCGACAGAAAAGTAATTGCTACCAAAAAATTGGCACATCAGAGTGTACACGGGGTTATCATTACAGTGGTAGATACGATAGGGATGGCTTGATCAACGCATGCAGATATCGCTATCACCGTCTTGGGTGCGTCCTGGTGGGCACGGGCGGATAAGGAGCTGGCCAGTATCCAAGGACATGCGCCGCTTACACGAGTCAACGCGCCCGCATTGACTCCCACATAGCAACAGCTATTTATTGCAAACATTGACGCACGTGATCTACGGCGGCATGACGAAATGAGCAGGTCGCACGGCCAACGATCAGATCTCAGACGGCGCGATGGGCGTACGCAGCAGCCGACCACGGGGCTCATAATTTCCAGTTGGTAGGTGGTAGCTGCCTTATAAATCCACGTTGGTTGCGGAACGATATTTCCCTCCTATCGCCCATCATGTCAACCCTCGTCGGAAGACTGCTGCTCTCCACGCTAGCGCCTGTAGGTGCCTTTGGACTCTGGAAGGTGCTGTTGTTCGTATATCGTCACCAATTCGCGTCTCCTTTGCGCCATCTGCGCGGTCCGAAAGGCACAAGCTGGATATACGGCAATTTAACGGAACTACAAAAAGCGGTGCGTCGCCTCGTTGCGGCCCCATCCATCATTGGCCAACATATCGTCCGTAGGAGAGCTGTGTGCTCCACGAAGAATGGGTGAAGCAGCATGGCCCCACGTTCAGGTACAAGGGCTTCCTTGGCGTATGCGGCTTCTGTTCCGGCATGTGCTCTCAGATGCTCAATTTCGCGGTTTCCTAGATCAATCGGTTGATGACCATGGACTTGCGGGCCATCAACCATATCCTTTCTCATAGCACGGATTTCCAAAAGCCCGAGCAGCTCAGGTACATTTTATCCCGGATCCTTGGCCAAGGTGGGTGGTGTCTCGAGTAGTTGTCGTCTCCACGCTCATCCAGGGGCGATAGGTGTCCTTTTCGTCGAAGGCACTCAGCATCGACAGCAGGTTCGCATCCGTTTCCTCCTTGTGTTTTTGTGACGTCCATGGATACCCTCTCTAACGCAGAGACACATCATGGTAAGCGTATGACTGCAGTCATGCCCCGTTCATGTGCCGAGCTGGCTTTCAGAACCCTGCCTTTGGTCCAGCACAAGTTCGAGAGCTCACCAGCACTTTTCTTAAAAAAGCCATCAGAGTACGCGATCTCTTGGGCGTTCGGTACCGACCACTCACCGTGGCCGATACAGCTTCGTGATGTCTGGTCCTCTGAGATCGCCAAAGAACCCACAGGGAGGACTACCGGTGCCCGTATCGACGCCATGCAGTGGCTGAGCAGAATGACTCTTGACGTGATCGGTCTCGCAGGTCAGTCTCCCGCCGTTTTTCACCCGAGGATATCCCGCCGAGCGCCGTCAGGCTTCAACTACAACTTTGATTCTCTGAACGCCAACGAGAAACCAAACGAGTTGAACGAGGCTTTCCGGACCATCTTTGCCGCAGGCCTGGCCGATGGTGTTCTCCCTTTCTTGCAGTCATGGATTCCTCTCCTTCGTCTCATCGTCAGTGCCCCGAGGATTCCCTTTCTTTGCCATGATGCCGACCTCCGTGACAGCCAACTGAACGTTCGCGTCGAATCCAGGCGGCACGGCGCACAATGGCGCGCATCGGTAAACAACTGTTGGCAGACGCTAAAGCGGCGGCTCTGGAGAACGCAACGGACAAGGGTGAAATCGAAAAGAGCAGCCTCCGAGGTCGGGACCTGTTGTCGTTGTTGGTCAGGGCGAACATGGCGACGGACATCCCGGAAAGTCAGAGATTGCCCGACGAGGACGTGTTGGCGCGTGCGTGTCCTCACCCACCCATGGCCTTAGACTCTGATGCTCATATTTGGCTTGCAGAGGTCCCCACGTTCTTGGTCGCTGGTCACGAGACGGTGAGGTACGGTCTCGCACTTGCAGAAATATTATGGTTTTTAGATGATTTGATAGCACGGGCACTGCCTGGGCACTCTTCGCGCTCATGAAAGCGCCTCGAGTGCAAACCAAACTGAGAGAGGAGCTCATTTTGGTTGACACCGACACCCCCTCAATGGACGAGCTGATGGCACTTCCCTACCTGGACGCTGTCGTGAGAGAGACCCTCCGCGTGCACTCCCCCGTCACCAGCACGATGCGAATCGCGATGAAAGACGACGTGTTGCCCGTCGGGAAGCCATACACGGACGCCAAGGGTGTCGTCCACAACTCTATCAGGTACGGCTCGCGTCTCCAACTTTAGCTCAGGACACGGTCGTCATAACCGTCTACCGCACAGAGTCAGCAAGGGCGACCCGGTCTTTATCCCCATCATCGCGATCAACCGGTCGTGCGAACTGTGGGGACCGGATGCGCGCGAGTTCAAGTGCGTCGGGTTCTCCTCGCTGACCTTGCTCTCGGACTGAATTGTGCGCGTAGGCCAGAGCGGTGGGAGCATACGCCCGAGGCTGTGTCACACATCCCAGGCGTGTGGGGCCACGTGTTGTCCTTCCTTGGTGGACCTAGAGCCTGCATCGGATACCGGTTCTCCCTCGTCGAGTGAGTCGCACGCGTGGTTTGTCTGGACGACTGACGGTGTCTCTCCGACACACAGGATGAAGGCGCTCCTGTTTACGCTCGTGCGCGCGTTCGAGTTTGAACTCGGCGTGCCCGAGAGCGATATTGGGAGTCGGTCGATGGTCGTGGACTGGCCGGTGCTGCGGAGTGATCCCGAGCGCAAACCTCAGCTGCCGATGGTGGTGAGGCCGTACAGGCGGGGGTGAAGGTCCACGGTCCGAGTTGACCTGTTTCCTCGCTGGCTGGTCCCTGCGTTTATTCTCTGGATCTGTTGTGTGTACTTCTCGAATCGTTGCCTTGCTATACAGTGCACTGAACAGTTTGAGACTGTACGTCTGTTACGTGTATGTATGGTTGTGTGCGTGTATAAAGTACTTCAGAATAGTACTGCAATACCATTCTAGCAAATCGGTCCAGCTTCACTGCTCGCGAATATTCACTGGGATGACTGGCGACTCGCGAGGAGTTTCTCATTAACATCTTGTAGTAGCTGAACACCCTTCTTTCCCGGCGTCAAGACAACACCACATGCATGTCGAAAGGAAGACCCGGTCTCGGTGGGGCTCGTTTGTATGTATTCTTGCAAGACACATCGAGGGCGACGGATGGTGGTACCGAGCGTCTTCACGAGAACGGAGTGTTATTACCGAGAAGGAAGAGGACGATCATAGCAAAGAGGTAACGAACCCCTGGTGATCACGGTACGTCTTTGATGGCCTGCATCGTGGAAGCGTCCCGAGTTCCGGGACGTGTCCGATGAAGCGGTCTCGATCGACCCGGCCGTGAGAAAAAGGCACGGCGCAGTGGTAATATCAATATTGGTGATGTCGTACACTAGTGGCGCCGCTTAGTGGCTCTTCGGATCCCGTCGAAAACTTGCACCGCTCGCACGCTTTCTTTGCAGCCGGATCTCGTTCCCCGCTTCCATCTCGATTCGAACCATGGCGTCGTCCGCCGCGAAACTGTCCATCCCCCCAGACAAGACGCTCAGCGTGTCCCGGGTCATCACGCTCTTTGGATCCATCCTCGTCGCGCTGGGTTCTGGGACGAACTATGTCAGTCGAGCTGACACTGTACGATAGCGAAAAAAAACTGACCGCCGGCGATCGTGCTCTGTCAGATATACTCTGGTACGGCGCTCGTCTTCGCTCCCCAGGACCCTTGATCGACATGGACGTTCCAGCCTATGCCCCCCAGCTCGGTGCTCGCCTCCGGGTATCCCACACACAACTTAATATCATCGGTCTCGCGGGCAACAGTACGGGCTCGCATATGCCTCTGGCTCTCCGCTGACCTCTCTACAGTGGGGGTCTACACCTCTGGTCCCGTCTGGGGCCGCGTCGTTGACCGCAAGGGCCCTCGCATCCCGCTCATTAGCGCTTCGATCTGTCTCCTCGTTGGCTATCTGGGTATCAAGAAAATGTACGACGATGGCATCGGCGACGGATCGACCGTTTCCTCTCTCCATTTCGCACTGCTCGTCGCCTGCGGATTCATCACAGGTTCGGGGGGTAATGCGGGGTTAGGGGCCGCTATCAACGCGACGGCCAAGAGCTTCTCGTCCACCGCCGTGCGTGCTCCTCGCCTTCTTCCGCGCGTCTTCTGCCGACACTTGTGACTGACGTTTTGGCCAGCGTGCCACCACCACCGGTCTCGTGATGTCGGGCTTTGGTCTCTCGGCGTTCATGTTCTCCCTACTCGCACACACGCTCTTCCCCGGAGACACGTCTGCGTTCCTATTGGTTCTCGCCATCGGAACAACGGCCCCGATGCTCATTGGCTTGTTGATCGTCAAGCCAGTCCCTCCACCTCCGACAAGTCCGAGCGCGCGGGAGGGACCCATGGCCGAGGGTTACGATGCCGTCCAGAGCGGAGACACCGTCGTCTTCATGGGCGAACCACAGGTAGCGATAGGAGGAGAAGTCGATACGGAATCGGACGCGGACTCTGCACCACTCCTGTCACACGGGCAGGGAAACGGTTCGTGCCAGGTTACTGTCTCACTCCTCTGTTGTTGTCGACATGATCCCTCTAGTTGGTTCCCACCCTGAACGAGGCGTCGAGGACAAAGACGTGCTGCCCGATATTCATGGAACACGACTCTGGTTCTCGCCAGACTTTTGCCTTATCTTCGTGATCATGGCGATATGTGGGTGCCGGGCACACATCTGCACAAAGTCGATTCTCACCCGTCCCTATAGGCAGCGGAACTGGAATCATGTGTCAGTACACTCAATCTTTACTAACGCCAACCAAACGCATTATCCTCGATAGACATCAATAACGTCGGATCAATTTCGCAAGCGCTTTATGCCAAGACGCACCCTGAATATGACGAAGTCGAAGCTTCCAAGTGGCAAGCTGCTCAGGTTTCTATTCTGAGCTTAGGAAGCTTTGTGGGACGCGTTCTGATCGGTAAGGTACATGCCTTTGTCTCTCGACCATGACTGAGTTCATTCTAGGCTTGATATCCGACTTTGCACACATACGCCTTCGCATTCCACGCACGTATTGCTTCTGCATCGTCTCTGCACTCTTTATTATCTCCCAGGCCACCGCCATCGCCGTCTCCTCCGTCGATACATTGTGGACAGCCACCCTTTTGTTAGGGCTCGCGTACGGATCCCTATTCGGGTCGTGCCCCTCAATCATGATTGAATGGTTTGGACTGGGTGGGCTCACTTTTCTGCACTTTGGGGAACCAGTTGCTCAATCGAACGCGTTCCCTTTCAACAGCTCACTTTTCCGAGAACTGGGGCTACATCTCGTTCTCGCCCGTCATCGGCGGCAACCTGTTCTCGCTCATGTTTGGGCGTAACCTGGATGCCCACGTACCTCCCCAGGACACGCATTTGTCGGTGATGGCGCGTTCGTTGTCGCTGACCGCTTTGATGCCACGCGAGCTGCCCTCGGAACATCAGTGTTTGGATGGGAAGGCGTGCTACTTGGGAAGCTTGCAGGTGACGCTGATCGCTTGTATCGTCTCTCTCGGGTTGAGCTGGTGGGCCGGACGTAGAGACGGGAACAAGACCAAGGACAGAGACGGGTGAGGGGGGGTGCTATCTAGACGACGTCCGATCCGTTATTTCGTTCAAAAGATTTGGAATAGATGTTGGCCTGATCGGTCGGCCTCGTCGACGAGCGAAGGCGTGTGCTTGAGCTGAACGAGGGCCGAGAGCGCCCAAACGCGAGTACGTTGGGGGAGCCAAAGACGCCCAGCGCCGAGCCTGCATGCGAGGGAGGATATCCGTGCTGTCACACTTGCAAGTCGGGATGCCCCCTCCTCGAAGATCCGATCAGGACTGGGCCACGGGACGACGGCTTGTGTCCACGATGACGGTACGAGTAGGGGGGATGGGAAGCGCCCGTCCGAGACCCTACACGGGTCTCGGTTTCGACCGCCATCCAGGGAGTGGGCTAGAAGGCCGCAAGAGGGGGGGGCGATGCCATGCCATGATGTGGAAGGCGCGAGTCGACCCCGGACTCGGAGCTGGTTGCGCAGTAGGAAAGTGCGAGGTGGGTGGGAGGCTTCGTACTTCCAGGCGTGTGCGCCTGATAAGCCAGTTGCACACACAGGCATCGTACCAGAGGGCTCCCTTAACGGGAATGTCTGTCGGGGTAACTTTTCTTTTTTTTTTTGCACTGCCATCATGCGGTTACCCAGGTGCAAACCAGCCAATGAACCTGGGGCCCTTCCCTCGCCATCCGAGGATTCGACGAGCGACACTGACCTCGAAGCTTTGAAGCTCGACCTCTGAATCCTGGAGTCCGTTGTTTCATGCGTGACAAACGTGACATTGTAGGTTGGCAACTCGGATCGTGGACCCTTGATAGTCAGGTCAGGAGCACATCAAGAAGGCGTCCGCCGCTGCGCCGCGTCCTAGTCCGGGACACGACGTCATCGCTCCCAGGAACGCTTCACGGCCACCCCGCCACTTCCAGAGTTCCATTGGCGTAGCAGCCATCCGTCGCCGCAGATCGGGGCCCTATCCTCTTGGGTCTGGTTTCTTGGTATCAGTGGCGCCTCCCTCCAATACGCTCACCGATGGCGTATCGTCACACCGCCCCGAACAGGTACGACCTGCCGGTTGTCGCGTTATCAACGCGGTCTTCGCCGCAACGTCCGCAGGCGAGGGTGAACGAGCGCAGGTCAGGAAATAGAAACCATACCAGGCGCGCTGTCTTGTATGGAGATCGATCTCATCGACAGGTCCAACTCGTTCATGGTCTCAAAGTCTCTGACAGCGCTTGCCAGCGGACAAGAAGCTATTTTTGCTACAAGTTGGGGTTTTTTTATTGCCCCTGTGATATACAGCACACGAACCGCTTTTTCATAGTGCGTTTGTTGTCCAACCCCGCGCCAACAAACGTCAGGGTTCACACATCCACGGAGGCATATGGCAGTGCAGCCATGGTCTCCACAGAACATATAAGGCCCCCCTCGACGTTCGAACAGGACGACGTCCAGAAGTTCCTCGCAAACGGAAAAGCATGCCGTCCTACTTTGACAGACGAACGACCGGGACCTGCGATCCCCACCACCCTCGCCACGCGTCTTCTGGACGCGACGACCCCAGCGTTCCTATGCAGATCGCCCCGCCCGACGCCTCCTGGCAGCAGCGGCGCGAGGGCTGGCAGGACCTGCGACAGACGCGCCCACCACCTCAAGGGCCGGTCGAGCACGGACCCGGGCGTGGTTCTGCCAGCGGCCCCATCCCCCCTCCCGCCGGGCACGCCAACGATCACGCGAGCGTTCCAAGCTGCGCCCGCTGCGGACAATGGTTTGTCTCCCAAGCAGAACTGGACCGCCACGCGTTCGCGTGTGGTGCGGCGTCGTTGCTGACGGGCATGTTCACGCCCTATTCTACACACCCGAGCGAACGAGATCAACGTCGCCAGCCCCCTCGCGGTTCCGGCGGTGACCATCCGCACCAGCGTTACGACCCATATTACCGCTGATTGAGAGGTGAGAGGGGCGTGCTGGGCCACACGACGATGACCCTCCGGCTCATGCTTTGCTTTCCAGCCTCGCTTTTCGTTCCTCGGGCGTTTGGTTGTCGTCATCGAGTGCTGCCACGCCACCTTGGGAAACATGGTCTCGATCCCGTGTATCGATATCAAAGCCGTCCTCTCTGAATTATTTTCCTCTTCGATTCGTATTTGATTTCCTTGTTTCTGAGAATTCTCTCAATGACAGCGTTTAGACGTAGAATACAGACTTGATGTGGTATTACGGCTCGCCTGCACTCCGGTAGTCATCGACGCTGTATCGTC
>JBBPMG010000867.1:0-12075 GCA_038090195.1 Boletellus deceptivus | reverse complement strand
CATGAAATCACATGACCCCAGGGAGTGAGTTGTAGCCGAGAGTGCCTACCTTATTTCGTCTCCCTATAGATAAGCGAAATTCCCACAGGTGATTGCAGTGCACTTCATATACTGTGTTAAGGTCAAACATTGCAACAGTTTTGGAAGTCACTGTACAGGTGTTCTGTGCTAATTGGGTCAGGGGTATATGAGGAGAACATGTGTCTGGGCTATGAGTACTGGTCTGAGGGCTCTGGATGTGAGGCTTCTAGGGTATAGTGGTAAAGGGGAATGCCATGAGGCCATTCCAAGCAAGATCCATGGAGATTAACATGAGTCAAATACTATATCTAGCTGTCTGAGTCTATATCAAATATATTGGTAATGAGGCTCTGCAGGTTCAAGGGTTTGGGTCTAGACTATGTGTGCCTGTCCCTGACATGTGTCAAACATGTGTATAATGGAAGCAGGGTATGGGGATATAGGGGTTTAATCCTGGGTCTAGGGAGTAGACCTAGTAGTCTAGACTATAACTTGTGCACCATGAGACAATATGAGTTTGGGTGACTCAGACTTGTTCTAGACTCAATCTATGAGCCATGAGGACATCCTAGACCTGCTAAGTCTGAATGGGAAATAGATAACCATTGATAACTGAATAAACCCATAGAATATTCAGATCAAACTAGAAAAGTCTAGAAAAGTACTAGAAAAATGTGGAAAACTGTGCAGAAAAATAGAGGAGTGTAATAGACACATGTTCTCCTCATGTACCCCTGACCTGATTAGCACAGGACATCTGTAGATGTAGTGCACACTGATGTAAACAGTAAAGTAGTATATAAGGGACACTCCCAACTTGCAGGAGGACCCAGTCTTGTCCTTCTTGAGCTTGCCTGCTCAGTCCAGACACTAGACTCCTTGACCTACCAAACACATGCTTCCAGCTTGGACTGGTAAGCAGTTGTTTCAGCTAAGAATGAGTCATACAATAGGACACTCATAAAGAGGTACAACTCAGCTGCACAAGGCCTAGAGACTATATAGTCTAAGACTGGACTGCAAACTAAGGAAAACTAAGGGACTATATAGTCAAAGACTGGACTGGGGATCTGGGAGCAAAGAGGGCTCAAGATATGCATGTATTGCATAGATCAAGAATGGGGTATGTATATGTAGTGTTGCCAAAGTTCAGTTCAGTTCAGGTTCAGGTTTAGAAGAAATTTCATACAGTGAGCTCAAAAACTGTTTCAATGTTTGGTGATTTGTAATGTACATCAAATAGTACCTTCTGCCATGGAAATATCACTTAGCATTGGTGGGAGTGTGTGAACTACACACTGGTGGCTATTTGCTGACCTAATAATCATGTGATTTGACCCATGGGGTGCGAAGATATGTCCATTTTAAGACAAGGAACTCATTGGAACAGTTTTTGAGCTTTTGAATTCTACAAAATATTTGATATATTTTAGTACTTGGTTTCCCCCCCTTTTGCTTTCAACACTGCCTATACCCTTCTAGGCATGCTCTCAACCAACTTCTGACACTCCTCCACTGGTATCTTGTCCCATTCCACTTGGATTCTCTCCCATAACTCCAAAATTCCAATAGGAGGGTGATCATGCTCTACAAGTCTCCTTTGGAGGTGACTCCAGATGTGTTCAATGGGAATAAGGTCTGGAGACTGCAGGCCATACCATTGTTTCAAATTCCTACTCCTCCAGCCACTCTTTGACCTTTTTGCAAGTATGCTTGGAGTTATTGTCTTGCTGAAAGATGGTATCAGAAAGATTGAGATCATAATACTCTATGGTTTGCTGGAGCTCATCCTTCAAAATTTGAAGGTAGAGATCACCATCCATCCTACCATCAATCTTGATAGCAAAGCCAACTCCCTGCCAAGTCATGCAACCCCACATCATCATAGAACTACCACCAAATTTGACAGTTCCTTGAACTAATCTGTCACTAAGCCCCTCACTTGCCTTTTTCCATGCTCATTTATGTCCATCTGATCCTAGGTGATTGATTTTGGTCTCATCTGACCATATGACCTTCTTCCAATCATCTATAGTCCAATCTTTATGGACATAGACAGAATCCAAACATGCTTTGCAATGTCTAGCAGAGAGAAGGTGATGTTTGGACTTGACCATAGCTTTCATACCAGCTTTTTCAAGTGAAGATTGTTGAGGATATGTTATCTTATCTTATCTTCTTATCCTATCTTGGAGATCATCTTATCACTTTCATCTTATCATTTAGCTTATCATGTTACAGCATAAGACTATGTGTTTCCATCAGAAACAGAAGCATAGACCTTCTTTGTTACATCAACAGGTAAAACACTTCTTTTTCATCAGTGTTTCACATACATCAGTTTCATCTTTATGAGACTTCTTTAATACATGTTTCAGATATATCAAAACACGTTTTACCTATATTTCACATAGAGTTTCACATTTCAGTCTGAGCTTTAACCTTAGTACCAGACTGTATTTATACCAGGCCCTTAGGCTCTAATTCGATAGTAGTTCAAGGAGTCCCAACACCTGAGTGGCTCTTCACCTTGTCAACACAAGAGTTCATCACCACCATCACATTCTGTTACAGTTTCTTACAGACTCATTCAATCCACAAGCTCATTCCTGAGTTTGTCTAACTCTATGGTATTCCCATCCATTTATATAGATGATTCGCTTCCTTTGCTGAACCTGCTAGACATGGTAATTCTCCTCAACAAGGAGACATTACCATTGTACCTTGATTTGTTATCCATCCTGTGAGCTACATTTCCTTATTTGTACTATAGGTGTTACACTTCCACATCTGGATGTTACCACTCCCATGGTGTATCTCTCGTTACACCACATTTCCCCCATTCCCATATCAAGTAACTCCAACTACTATAGATGGTACTACCACATCCAGTTGGTACAGCTCTGCTTGAGTATTTATATGAATCCATGTACTGTACTTTTCCTTAGCTAGTTCTACACAATCTACATGTAGTGACTTAGCCATCCACAAGTCCGCCTAAGGGAGGATAGTGAGACTGGATCTCTATTAGTCTCGCACTACTACAGAAAGTGTACTCGACAGCTAGGAACTACGCATATGTGTAACAAAAGAACTAGCTTGTCCCTTGACCCCTGCTACTTAGCAGAAGGGTCCAACCAACTGACAACACATTGTACTACGTACTGTTATGTTTTGCCTACCATGCTCAAGGACACCATTACTTTTCCTTTTCTCTTACAATAGATGCCGTGTACGTCTGCCCAACCAGATGCTTACATTTTCCTCATACGTGTACATCCAACCCTATGGAACATTTGTTATACGTGCTTATGCTTTGTCCAATCCAACTCGGACTTCTTTTTCCTTTCTTGATTTTTCCTGTTGTACGATTTCCTTTTCCCTCTTGTGCACTGCTTGGTTCGTGCACATTTCCTACAAGTATATAAGACCCCACTTTCCATACCATGTACTCTAAGCTAGTCTTACTCGAATCTTAGCTTCTTTTCCTCGAACCTCATTGGACCTCACTCCTACTAGGTCCTCCTCGTCACATTGACCCGACTTGCTCCCTAGCGCAGTCAGTACACCGAACCCCTTGAGGAGTAGCTGAGCCCTCTCCCTTGTGGTCTTACCCCAAACCTGTTTGACTGACTACGTTGTCAATATGCGGATACCCTGAACCCTTGATCCACCATTGAAGCCTTTGAGTCTGCACTCGTCGCTACCCATGCCAAGCATAACACATACCAAGAGGGTCTGATGAAGAACACAAAGAAGTGTTGTATACTGAGGACGAAGGAACTCTGTCCCAATCTAACCATCCACTACCCTATGAGAGTCCTTATCAAAGTGCCTCACCAATCTTGTGACACATTGCAGGAAGACCCTCCCCTGCTGTGAATCCAATAAAAAGAAGAAGATTTTCCTCCTTGTTGTTAGCCCCTAGCCAGCCAGCAGGACTAGTTGTGACAACCAAAGAGCTGCTTGCTCCATCACCCTTACCATCCCCCCTCATCAAAATAGAACTCACAGTATCAGAACAGACCAACAGTGACAAAGAAATGGCTGACATACCTCATGAAAATAAAGACAACAAAAAGGAAGAACTCCAAGCAGCCCTCCTGGGAGATTTCAGCAGCCAATCAGAGGATGCCAAGTGATGGATTATGTCGATGAATGCCTACTTCACAATCAACAACCATATCTACAAGAAGGATGAACCAGTGATGATCCTTACTTGCCTAAACAAACTCATCAAAGGAAGGGGCATAGCGTTTGCTGAAAGTTGGTATAATAAAGCCCCAGATTCCACCTATGATGACTTTCTCTAAGCCTTCCACACTGTGTTCATACCATGCGGACAGAAAGCAAGGGCTAGGAATGCCATCTATGACCTAAAGCAAAGTGATTTCCCTGATACAGAGGAAAAGAGTACCCCTCATCAATTAAAAAGAGGGAGCTTTGACTCTTATACCACCGCATTCAAACTACAGGCATATAGAAGTGGACTAGAAGCAGGACATGACGATATCCTCATAGATGTCCTACAATGAGAAGTAGATGGAAAGTTAGCCAATGCCATGGCTACCCTTAACCCTCAACCTGAAACTTGGAAGGATTGGATCAAATGAGCCCATACCTTCAATGAAAACTTCAGAAGACTTAGGAAAATCTGAGAGTGAACCCATTATATCCCATTCGCCTCTCCAGCTTGGACCACTCCCACTAGGGATCCAAATGCCATGGATATAGACTCAGTCCACCTATCTCCCACCAAAAGGGCAGAACATATGCAGAATAACAAATGTTTCATCTGTCATTGCATAGGATGTTGATCAAGTAATCACAAGAAGGGAGGATCATGTTCCACCCCCAGGAACCGAACCCCCACTACCATTGCACAGACTAGCACAGATGCCCTAGGAGAATTTATCCAGAATAGTGATCTCTCCAGAAACAAATTACTCCACATCCTCAAAGTCTGCACTACCACAGAGGAGGAACAGGAAATCCAAAGTACCGCATTAGAACAGGATTTTTGAATAGGAGGATAGAAGTGATGGCTATACCTCCAATAAATCTTGCACCAGTATTTGTATTAGGAATGAACTCTAGAGCAATCAAACTCCCCATTCAACTTTACAAAACTGGAAAATCCATTGCAATTACTGCCTTAGTCAACAGTGGGGCAACTGGGTGTTTTATTCACAAACATCTAGTACAAGCCAACCAGTGGAAAACAGATAGACTTCCTCAACTGTTCATCACCAATAATATGGACAGATCCATGAACCATGGAGGATTAATTTGCCATTCAGTCACCTTGTGGTTGACTATAGGGGAACAAGAAGAAATGTGACAATT
The DNA here is from genome assembly GCA_038090195.1 of Boletellus deceptivus. Classification (NCBI taxonomy): domain Eukaryota; kingdom Fungi; phylum Basidiomycota; class Agaricomycetes; order Boletales; family Boletaceae; genus Boletellus; species Boletellus deceptivus. The sequence continues at coordinate 6,708 of JBBPMG010000867.1, read as the reverse complement.
CCTTGTCCTGGATTGTGGAAAAGAACAAGTCATTTTGGGAATGACATGGCTGTAGGAGGTAAATCCAAGAATCAACTGGACAACAAGGACCATGAAAGTACCACCTCCAAAACAAAGAAAAGATCCTGTAGAACAATGCTATCTCCTATGATACCTCGGACTTGATCATGAAACAATCGTCAGAACCACCTTATCCACAGAAATTGCTCAGAAAACCACATCAGTAAAAGTTGATCTCCCCAAGCAGTTTAACGAGTACAAGGACATTTTTGGAGAACAAAATTACCTCTGTCTCGACCCTATGACCACATGATCGAAGTCACAAATGACTTCCAACCAAAGGTAGCCAAGGCCTACCCCTTCAACCCAAAAGAGTTGGCTGCTTGTAGGGAATTCATAAATGAACATTTAGCTTCAAGAAAGATCCGCCCTTCCAAATCTCCACAAGCCTCACCTTTCTTTTTCATTCAAAAGAAAGATGGTGGGCTCTGACCTTGCCAGGATTATCAATACCTGAATTAACATATGGTCAAAAACGCATACCCCCTTTCCTTGATCACTGATCTCATTGACTGACTATGGGATTCCACTGTCTTCACCAAATTTGACATCCATTGGGGGTATAACAATGTCAGAATAAAAGAAGAAGACATATTGAAAGTGGCTTTTATCACTCCATTCAGGCTCTACAAATCCACAGTAATGTTCTTTGGGCTTTGCAATTCCCCTCCAACTTTTCAGGCTCTAATGGATGACGTATTCCAAGACATGGTAGCGGAAGGATGGCTTCTAATCTATATGGATGATCTTATTATCCACACGAATGGGGACCTGGCACTCCATCACCAATAGATGGAAAAAGTACTTTGTCGCATGAGGGAACATAAATTATATCTCAAACTCTCAAAGTGCTTCTTTGATGTCAACAAAGTGGAATACCTAGGAATGATCATTCACCCAGGCCAGGTGACACTGGACCCAGTAAAACTACAAGCCATTCACGAATGGAAACCCCTGTGTACTGTCAAAGTAGTCCACTCATTCTTAGGGTTTGGCAATTTTTATTGCAAATTCATTCCTAACTTCTTGGAAATCAGCTGCCCCCTCCACAACTTAACCAAGAAAGGAGTTCTATGGCAATGGACAGATCAATGTCAAATGGCATTCCTCACACTACAGCAGTCTTTCAGCACTCGCCCTGTCCTCCAACTACCATGCATCAAATGCCCATTCATTGTTATGACAGATGCCTCCCTTGTAGCTTGTGGGGCAGTACTCATGCAAAAAGACCTCAATGGTGACCTCCACCCGGTAGCCTACTTCTCCAAGACCTTTTCCCTGGAGGAGCATAACTACGACATTTACAACTGTGAATTGTTAGCTGTTATCCGAGCCCTGGAAGAATGGAGGCACTACCTTTCTAGGATACAACACCAGGTAACTGTGATGACCAATTACAAAAACCTCACCTACTTTCACCAACTGCAAAAGCTCTCTTGATGACAGGCTTGCTGGATGCTGTTCCTACAAGACTTCAACCTTAAAGTCTAGCACATCCCTGGTTCATGCATGGCCCCTGCAGATGCACTCTCCCGACCCTCTACAACTGACACAGAGTCAGACAACCATGATGTGACCCTACTTGAAGGGGTACACTTCACCCACACTTTGGATGCTGCAGTCCACGACAAAATCATTTGCTCTTCCCTCACAGATCCCTTCATGCTTGATACCCTCACCGCATTGGAACAGGATCGTTCCCTCCTACCCCAAGCATCTCACACAGACTGGCATTTTGACCAGGACTCCCTCTATTTCAAAGGACAACTGTATATACTGGAATTAGCACAGTGTGACCTCGTCCATTCTGTTCACACCTCTTCCATAGGTGGACATGCTGGCTTTTTCTGCTTACTCCACCTGTTACAACATGACTATTGGTGGCTGGGACTTTCCAGTTCTGTGCAAAAATACATTGCCGGATGTGCCACCTGTCAAGCCTCCAAAGTTCTCACACACCCCACAATTCCCCTGGTAAACCCCATTCCCACCACCATCACCCACCCATTTCAATCTGTCTCTATCGATCTTATTACTGATCTCCCCCTATCTGCTGGTTTTGATTCTGTCATGGTCATGGTCAACCACAGCCTTATGAAGGGGATCATTTTCACCCCTTGTATCAAAAACATCAATGCAAAAGGTATCGCCTCTCTATTTTTCTGCACAGTATTCTCCTGCTTTGGTTTACATAACAAATATATCTCTGATTGGAGACCTCAATTTGCCTCTGCCTTTGCCAGAGAGCTTGCTCGACTCCTTGAATATAATGTGGCCCTCTCCACTGTCTATCATCCACAAACAGATGGGGAAACAGAACGGGTAAACCAGGAACTGGAAACATACCTATGAGTCTTCTGCCAAGGAAATCCTCACATTTGGTAGAACTCCTTCCAATGGTAGAATTCTCTCACAACACTGCAGCACATTCTATCACCAAACAGACCCCTTTTTCTCTCATGATGGGATACGAGCCCCATGCTTACCCTTCCCTTGGGAAAATCTTCCTTCCCACATTGGAAGAATGTCTCACTCTACTAAAAAAGGCACAGGAGGAAGCATAGCAGGCCCATCATGTTACAGTACACTATGGGCTTGCCCAGTCAATGGCTACATTCACAAGTTCCCTCCATACATTGGTGTTCCCATCGGCTTACACGGACGACTCTTTCCCATCCCTAAACCCATTAAATGTGGTAATCCCTCTCAATGAGGAAACCTTGTCGCTGTACCTCAATCTGTTAACTATTCTGTGAGCTCGCCTTCCTTATTTGTACTTCTACTGTTACACTTCCACATTTGGACGTTACCACTCCCACAGCGCATCTCTCATCACACCATGTTTCCCCAGCTACCATATCGAGTAACTCCAACTACCATAGGCAGTACTACCACATCCAGTTGGTACAGCAATGCTTGAGTATTTATACGAGTCCATGTACAGTACTTTTCCCCAGCTAGTTCTATGCAATCTACATACAGTTGCTAGCCATCCACGAGTCCTTTGTGAAAGGATAGTGAGATCTGGATCTCTATTAGTCTTGCACTACTATCAAAGTGTGCTCAACAGCTAGGACTATGCATACGTGTAACACATCATGTAGCTAGGCAACAAATGGCAGAACATGTCCAATCAAAATTCAGACCCTGGAAAGTTGGGAACAAAGTCTAGTTAGACAACAGAAATCTCCAAATGCAGTATGCCTCTCACAAACTAGCACTCTGACAGGAAGGGCCATTCAAAATCAAAAGGGTTATCTCCCTAGTGGTCTACCAATTGCAGCTACCTTCCACCTGGAAGGTACACCCCATATTCCATGCCTCCCTACTTTCCCCATATCGAGAGACTGCTGAACACAGCCCCAATTTCATCAATCCACCACCCAATGTTATCACAGGAGAAGACCAGTATGAAGTCCAACAAATCCTAAGTCATCAAGGCACCACAGGCCGAAGGCAGTACCTGGTCTCTTGGAAGGGGTATTCCACAGCAGAAAACACTTGAGAATCAGAACAGAACCTAATAGGGGCACATCAACTACTAAATGCATATAAGGCCGCCTATCTCAAGGATTTCCCCTCAACTGGATGATGAAGACAACCGACTTAGAAGGAAAACTTCTTTCCATACAAATACTTATGATGTCTTCTTTCCTTGTTCTTCTGATCCCTGCTTTTGTCCTTCTGATCCTCTACTTCACCTTTATTTTCTTTCCTCTTTTTCTTCTAGGCCTTTGTATCTGGGACTCCCACTGCTGCATCATCAGTCTATGGAACGATATGCACTACACTGTCACCATAGCTGCTCTGCCCCAGCCACCCCCCTCATCTGACTTAGACCTCCCTGATCCAATTCAGCCACATGAGTCATCCCGATCCATGTGGACTTGGAGTTTCTCTGTGATGTTTCCAGGGGAGGATACCACCAATGGAGGCTGGACCAGCAATGCCAATCCAGGATGGTGAGTCCCAAGATGAGACCTCTCTCGGACAAACACAATTTCTTTTTCAAGACTCCTTTCCTTCATCATGCTACAGCACCTTTGCCAGCATCCTGTTTCAACTTTGTCCTTCTCAATTGAATTTCCATAACTCTTCTTTTAAACCTTCCTTCTTACCTACTGCCAAACCACACATATAGAATGACAGAACCTGTTATCCCTCTTTCCCTAGAGGATAGACCCCTATTACGTCTCAACTGTCTCTCCGACTCACACATAATGGGATTCATCTTTGATCTCCTAGACTCCCCAGACATGGTTTTTGCCCTAGAATAACTCTTCCAACAAGAGGCAGACATATTTCTACCCTTACTACTCTGACTCTATTCCTTTTATGTCCACATTTGTAGGTTTACCATAGATCTCCTTGCCTCCTCTCGGACTATCGAAGACCTGGAGCTTCCACACTGAATTACCACCAGTCACAGCCTCACCCACCTGGAAAGAGCCTGCATTACCCTCTTTGAGTTGTTTGAAGTAGTAGGACTAATTCCTCTCATCTATTGTCTCTCCAAGCATACATACCTCCCTGTTATGGTACAATACGGGCTTGCCCAATCCACGGTTGCGTTCACTAGTCCTCCCCTCGACATCATATTCCCATCAGCATACATGGACGACTCTATCCCTTTCCTGAATCCATTAGATGTGGTAATCCCCCTCAATGAGGAAACCCTGCTGCTATACCTCAATCTGTTAACCATCCTGTGAGCTCACCTTCCTTATTTGTATTTCTACAGTTACACTTCCACATTTGGACGTTACCACTTCCACGGTGCATCTCTCATCATGCCGCATTTCCCCTATTCCCAAATCAAGTAACTCCAACTACCATAGGCAGTACTACTGCATCCAGTTGGTACAGCAATACTCGAGTATTTATATGAGTCCATGTACAATGCTTTTCCCCAGCTAGTTCTACACAATCTATGTGTAGTTGCTAGTCATCCACGAGTCCCTTTGTGAAGGGATAGTGAGGCCAGGATCTCTATTAGTCTCATGCTACTATTGAAGCGTGCTCGACAGCTAGGAACTACGCGTACGCGTAACAAAAGAACTAGCTGGTCCATAGACCCCTGCTTCTTAGCAGAAGGGTCCTACCCACTGACATCACATTGTACCGTGCCCTGAGGGGATCAGATGAAGAACATGAGGAAGTATTCTATACTGAGGACGAAGGAACTCTGTCTCAGTCGACCCAGCCATTACCATATGAAAACCCGTACCAGAGCGCCTCACCAATTTTGCAGCACATCACAGGAAGACCTTCCCCTGCCACAAACCCACTCAGAAGAAGGAGACGACCTTCCTCCTCGTTGTTAGCCCCTGCCCAGCCAGCAGGACCTGTCGTAACCACAGCAGAACCAACCACTCCATCACCACTACCCTCTCCCCTCATCAGGATGGAACCAGTAGTATCCAAGAAAACCGATAGCAACGAAGAAATGGCCGACCTCTCTACAAACCAGACAGAGAGGAAAGGGGAGCTCCGTGCAGCCCTCCCAGGAGACTTTAGTGGACAACCGGAGGATGCCGAGAGATGGATCATGTCAATGAATGCATACTTTGCGATTAATGAACACATCTATAAGAAAGACGAGCTGGTAATGATCCTGACTTATCTTAACAAACTTATGAAAGGAAGGGGAGCCGCCTTTGCAGAAAGTTGGTACAACCAAGCCCCAGATTCCACCTATGACAACTTCCTTGCAGCCTTTCGCACTGCCTTCATTCCCTTTGGACAGAAGGAACGAGCTAGAAATGTTATCTACGACTTAAAGCAGAATGATTTCCCGGATACCGAGGAAAAGAATGTACCCCAGAGACTCAAACAAGGGAACTTTGACTCTTACGCTTCGGCCTTCGAATTACAGGCCTACCGAAGTGGACTCAATAATGGACACGATGACATCCTTATCGATGTCTTGAGGAGAGGAGTAGATGGGAAGCTTGCCAACGCAATGGCTATGCTTAACCCCCAACCAGAAACATGGAAGGACTGGATCAAGAGGGCTCACACATTTGACGAAAACTTTAGGAGACTTCGAAAGATCAGGGAAAGGACCCATTATATCCCGTTCGCTTCCTTACCTTCCTGAGCATCCTCCAGTCGTGACCCCAACACCATGGACGTTGACTCAGTCCACCTCTCCCCTGCCAAAAGAGCCGAACATATGAAAAACAACAAATGCTTCATATGTCATCGCACTGGATGCCGATCCAACAATCATCGAAAAGGAGGGGGTCCCAGGACAAGCAGGATTAGCTGTAACCAACGACCACAGACCACAGTGGCTGCCATTGACACCAACACCTTAGGAGAATTCATTCAGAACAGCAACTTATCTAGAAATGAACTACTTCGCATTCTCAAAGTTTGCACGACCCCTGAAGAGGAACAGGAAGTTCATGCGGTCGCTGTAGAACAGGATTTTTAACACGGAGGGTAGAGTCAATGGCTACTCCTCCGATAGACATCGCACCGGTCTTTGTATTAATGAAAGTGGGAGGATGGATATGCTGAAACAACTGCTTACCAGTCCAAGCTGGAAGCGCGTGTTATTAGAGGCAAGGAGACTTGAACTGAGCAGGCAAGCTCGAGGAGGACAAGACTGGGTCCTCCAGCGAGTTGGGGGTGTCCCTTATA
>JBBPMG010000866.1:0-12077 GCA_038090195.1 Boletellus deceptivus | reverse complement strand
AGGATACTGACCGACTAGTGGCCATTGAGCCCAACAAGGAGCCGCTGCTGCGACGACTGGAGCATCGAGATGATGTGGAAGGGGAGGATACTGGGGTCCGCCTACAAAGAGGGCACCAGGCTTGAGTATGACCGGGTGCGAAGCGAAGACAATGGGGGCAGCGGTAAAGGTCGCACTGGATACGAATGTGACCTAAGCGATGACATTCGAAACATGCCTGGTGGTATCTGTGGTGACTAGGCAGCAGAGGTTCAGTAGGTCAGTCTAGTCGTTCCGTGTGGTCTAGAGCTTCTTCTTCCTCAGTGTTTAGCGGGGATGATGATGGGGAAGGGGTGACATCAAAAGTGATGTGGCGAGATGTGGGGTTAATTGCCCCTTCGGGAGTGATCAATGTTTCGGTATGGGATAAGGTGACAGGGTGCGCCAGCTCAGCTTGGATGGCGGTCAAGGGAACTGTGATAGGGTGGAGGATGGTGGACTAGGCATCAGATAGACGTGAAGGTGGGGTAGGGTTTGGTGGCTGCAACGTAGCTGCATAGGCATCCACTTCCTTTAGCAGTTCATCCATGCCAAGCTGATAGAGAGCAGTAAGGAGGGCGTCGCATTGGTTTGCCCAGTGAAACTTGAGGATGTTGGGGATAGAAACGGGTCTAGCCCAAGTGGAATGTGTATCGCATAAATATCCTAAGTGCAAATAGATGGAACAATTATCTAGGTAAGCTTTGTATAGTGCATCAAGAGGGGAGTGGGGCTCAAGGACATGGTCAATGATTGAGGCAAGGTGGGGGTCTTGAACCATCATTGACATTAAGAGGTGGGTTTCGTGGTCGGCGTCATCGTAGGTACGAAGACAGGAGGCATAGGTAGGATGGTGAATAGGGAGAGGTGGCGACAGAGAAGTAGGAACGGCGGAGGAGGAGGGAGCAGCTGAGTTGGCATTGGTGGACATGGTGGTTCATGGTTAAGAATGGGATGAGCGGGGTTTAGACTGCAGGGACTTCTTATACTCCAAGAGAGTGGTTCGTGCGTGGGAGAACTCACTCTCGGGAAGCCACGTGTCTTCTTTGGCTGAATACCCCTTCCATCGGACCAAGTACTTCCAACGGGAGGGAGCTCCACGATGACGTATGATCTTCTCAATTTCAAAGTGTTCTTTGTCATTGATAAGATCAGGGGGCGGTGCTGGGAAGTTCCATTCGTAGATGGGGTTCTCGTGATATGGAGATAGAAGGGAGGCATGGAAGACATTGTGAATCTTCCAAGTGGCGGGGATGTGGAGTTTGTATGTGATTGGAGAGAGGGCGGCAGTGATTGTAAAGGGTCCCTCTCGTTTAGCGGCAAACTTGGGATTGGGAAGGGAACGTTTTAAGTTCTGTCCCTCAAGCCATACCTTGTCGCCAACCTTAAAAGGAGTGAAAGCCTTGAAGTTATGGGCTTTCATGGTCTGGTGAGCTAGTTTGTGGGCAGCAAGGGCTTCATTGCGAGCATTGGAGAGGGTTTTAAGGCAGGATTCCACAGCGGGGATATCTGTGTCGGAAATAACCATGGGGAAGGGACGGGGTTCATATCCCATCATCAGGTAGAATGGAGATCTCCCTGTGATGGAATGGGGGCAGTGATTATGAGTGAACTCAGCAAGGGTAATATGTTCAGCCCAAGCCGAGGGGTTACTGTTACAAAAGATTCGGAGATAAGTTTCAATCTCCTAGTTGACTCATTCGGTTTCTCCATCTGTCTGAGGGTGATAAGCGGTGGAGAGGGCCAGTTTGTAGCTGAGGAGTTGACCAAGTTCCTTGGCAAAGGAAGACGCAAACTGCGGTCTGTGATCGGAAATGACTTTGTCATAGAGGCCGAATCTTTTGTAAACAGTTTCATGAAATAGGGCAGCGATGTTGGTGGCGGTGGCGGTTTTCTTAGTGGGGCAGAGAATTACCCCCTTACTAAGGCCATGGTCAACCATGACCAATAGGGAATCAAAACCAGAGGAAAGGGGAAGATCGGTGATCAGATCGCAAGAGATCTGTTGGAAGGGGTGGGAAGCGGTGGAGCGGATGGGAGATAGTGGGGGATGCGTCGGGTGTGTGTTTACCTTGTGTTGCTGACAAATAGCACAGCCAACAACATATTGGCGGATGAAGGACGCAAGTCCAGGCCACCAGAATTCAGCTGCAACGAGCTGACGAGTTTTGAGAATGCTGGGATGACCAGCAGTGGGATGGTCGTGATGTCATGCTACAATGGAATGGCGAAGGTCGGTGTCAGCAGGGATGTATACCCAGTTTTGGTACGTGAGAATTCCCACGTTGTATTTCCAGTCAGAGAGGCAGGAGCGGAAGCGAGCCGGAAGTTCACTGGGGAGAGTGTGGAGGGTGTCTAGGACTAGGGAATCGGAGGAAGAGGAAGACACAATCTTGTCCGAGAGTTCTTTGTCAACTAGGTTGACAAAGAGAGAGTCAGGGAGGAGAATAACATCCTCGTTGTCATTGTCAGTTTCTGGGACATGGTCAGGACGGCAAGAGAGGGCGTCGGGGGCAGAGAGGTCTTTCCCAGGGATGTGGGAAAACTGTAGGTCATACTCAGACAGATCAAGAAGCCAGCAGGCCTGTTGTCAGTTTAACTTTTGGGGTTGCCTGAAGTACATAAGGTTTTTGTGGTCAGTGAAGACCTGGACAGGGTGAAGGGCACCGAGGAGATAGTGGTGCCAAGCTTCAAGAGCTCTCATGACAGCGAGAAGCTCCCGATCGTAAATATCATAGTTGCATTCAGCCAAGCCGAAAGTCTGGGAAAGGTAGGCGCATGGTTGCCAGTCATGGTTGGCGTTGCACTGAAGGAGAACTCCTCCTGAAGCATATTTGGAGGCATTGGTGGAGATAGCAAAGGGGGCGGAGAGGTCAGGGAGTTGAAGAACCAGCTGGGCCATAAAGACGCCTTTGAGTTCTTCGAAGGCAGCTTGGCAGGTAGGAGTCCAAGCCCAGGGTTGATTCTTCTTTGTGAGATCAAGGAGAGGGTGCACAATGTCAGAGTAATGAGGGACAAAGCGGCGATAGAAGTTGGCGAAGCCGAGGAAGGATTGGACATTGTGGACCTTGGTGGGGATTGGCCAGTCCTTAAGACCGGCGACCTTGGTTGGATCCATGGCAAGGGATCCGGGTTTGATGACTAATCTGAGATAGTCAACCTCTCGTACATGGAACGTACATTTCTCAAGTTTTAGGTACAGGTCGAGTTCTTTCATCCGTTGGAGAACGTGTCGTACCCGTTCCTGGTGGACGGCTTCGTCATCGTTGGAATAAATGAGGAGGTCATCCATATAGATGATCAACCATCCTTCAGTGATCATGTCCTTAAAGGAATTGATCATGAATCGCTGGAACGTGGGGGGAGAGTTGGTCATGCCGAAGAACATGACTGTGGGTTCGAAGAGTCCACAATGGGTGATGAATGCGGCCTTCCATTGATCTCCTTCCTTGATGCGGACATTGTTGTATCCCCATCTGACGTTGAACTTAGTGAATAGTTTGGCATCTTTGAGCTTGTCGATTAGCTCAGAGATGAGGGGAAGGGGGTATGCATCTCGAACGGTATGCTCGTTCAGGTACCAGTAGTCCTGGCAGGGGTGGAGACTGCCGTCCTTCTTTTTAACAAAGAAGAAAGGCAAGGCTTGGGGGGATTTGGAAGGCTGGATCTTTCCAGATGCTAGGTTTTCATTGATGAAAGTGTCGGCAGCCTTCTTTTCTTCAGCAGACAGGGGGTAAAGCTTTCCAACCTTAGGAACAAAGGATTCCTTGAGGTTGATGGCGTGGTCGTAGGGTCATGACAGGGGAATGTGGTTCATTGCTTCCTTGCTAAAGACAGAAGTGAAGTCAGAGTATTCTGAGGGTAGGGTCTTCTTAGGTTTAGCGAGCTCAGCTTGAATGGCCAGCTTGGTTGATAAGGTAATCTTTCAGATCTGTGCCATAGCCTCAGCATTGGCGAAGCGCGATCCGAACCTTTGGATATGGTAAATCTCAGCACGGTGATGGGCTCATACCATGAAGGCCTCCTCATCCTCGGTTTGGCAATATCGGTGAAACCCAGAAAGTTCCTCGGGTTCTAACACAGTTTTGTTGGGAAGGTTCTTGTGGGGTGGAGAAGTTGCAGAAGGATGGGAGGTTTTGGTGATAAACACCGTCCGTTCACTGCATTGGGTCCTCTCAAGAAGAGAAGACTTATCTTTGATTAAGGGAATAAGGACTCGGCTGGCAGCCCAGTTGATTGTGGGTTCAGTGGCATGGAGCCAAGGAAAACTGAGGATTACGTTCTCTTTTCCTCTGTTGATGATGTAGAAGGCGATGCACTGAGTCACACCTCCTATCTGGGTAAAAAGTACTGCTTCGAAGCGGCAGGTCATGTTTAAAGAAGTGTCAGCATTTCGGATGGCGAAGGGTTTGTCGAGGGGGGATATAGGAATGTTGTGGCGCTTTACAAAGTCCCAGTCAATGCAATTGATCTGGGCACCAGAGTCTAGGATTGTGGTGGTGTCGACGGCTTTCAGCATAAGCGGAGAAATGATTAATTTGATTGGCAAGTACAACAAGTTTCGTTTCTTTGGCCTACTACTCATGGAGGATGCCAGTATCGACGTGGTCCTCCTTATTAAAAATCCCTTCCGAAAGCTTCCTCTTCCAGCCTTTGGATTGTTTCATCGTTGTGCACCTCCTCAATTGTGCCTGTTCCTTCCACTACGGTGACCTTAGGAGTGCGGAAGGGGTTGGTGGTGCGCTGGGGGTGGGAGTTTTGAGGACATTCCTGAGCCATGTGACCTAGTTGGCAGCACTGGAAATATCTCCCTTCCTTCCTATATTGGTCTCATTCCTTATCTGTGAGGTGGGTAAGGCGATCTACATCCATAGCGTTGGGATCGTGAGTGGGGGTCGAGGTGGTTTTTGGAGTTACAGTGGGGGTAAAGACTGTGTGGGTCCTAGTGCTGTGTTGCTTTGCTACAGCGGCAGCAAAGCGTTTTTGAGAGTAGAACTGGTCAATCTTCTTATACCAGTTCTCGGGGGTCGTGGGAATGGTGTCAAGACCGTAGATTCGGTCCGAAAGCCATGGGGGAATACCGGCACGAAGGTAGTGGATGATCGTGACAGCATTGGTGGTGTTGTCAAGCTTAGCCTCAACGACTTTAAGCTTGAACTCAGCGAGGTACTTGGGTAAGTAATCGTCCAAGCGGATGCACGTGTTGGTGAGCCAGGTAGTGGCCTCGGCCTCTGCCTGCGTGTTAAGGAATGTCCCATTGAAGTCTGAGATGAAACTGGTGAAGGTGCCGAAAGATCCAGCATTGAGGGCGGTACGGGTGCAGACAGCTGCCCAGCTCTTGGCAGTGCCCTCAGTCATGAAGGAGAGGGCAAACCCCACCTTCTTGTTGTTGTTGTTATAGAGGTCTTGGTTAATAAGTAGGTACGTTCTGATGGAGTTAAGCCAGAACTCAGCAGTGGTGGGGGACCCGTTGTAGGATTTCGGCGTGTTCAGCCGAAGCTCAGTGGGTTTCGTAGTCATGGTGGCAGAGGGCAGTGGTGTGGGGATAGTCAAGGTTCATTGTGGGGATGGGGATCGATGTTGAGGTACCTGTAGCTGTAAAGAAAGCTGCTGGGCGAGGGCTGAGATGTCGGAGGACTCGGGGGCGATGGGGACAATGGGGAGGTTCAGGGATTCTAGGGGGTCGAGGTCTTCCTGAGGAGTAACAGCTCGCTCAGGCTTGGAGTCAGAGGGGTCTGGGGGAGGTGCGTGCCAGTGGTGACGACCGTGTCGAGAGAAGGGGTTCTGGGGATCAATGGTGACAGTGGGATAGGTGCTGCTAGAGAGCAGGCCAAAGAGAAGCTAGTCTTTTGTTACGCTTGGCATGGGTAGTGACGAGCGTAGACTCAAGAGCTTCAACAGTGGGTCTGTGGGTCAAGGTATCCACGTATTGACGACATAGTCAGTCAAATGGGTTCGGTGTGGGGCTGCAAGGGAGAGGGCTTAGCTACTCCTCTAGGGTTCGGTGTACCGATAGCACTAGGGAGCCAATCAGGTCAGTGTGACGAGGACAACCTGGCAAAGGCGAGGTCGGACAAGGTTCGAGGAAATGAAGCTAAGATTTGAGTAAGACTAGCTTAGAGTACATGGTACGGAAAGCGAGGTCTTATATACTCGTAGGGAAAGCGCACGGACCAAGCAGTGTGCAAGAAAGGAACGGGACTCATATGACGAAAGGAAATCAAGAAAGGAAATCGGAGTCTGAGCCCGATTGGGCATATCGTACACAAGATGACAAAGGGAAACGGAAATGAAAAGGAAGTCCGAGTTGGATTGGACAGGGCATAAACAGGTATGACAAATGTTCCGTAGGATCAGATGTACACGTACGAGGAAAAGAATAAGCATCCGGTTGGGCAGATGTGACAGCGTCTATCGTGAGAAAAGAAGAAAAGAGTAGCATCCGTCGAGTATAGAGGGTGAAACGTAACAGACCCCTCTTATGCCTTGATTGTCTCTCTGATTCACATGTAATGGGATTCTGTTATGGTACGATACAGGCTCACCCAGTCGGCGACCTCGTTTGTGAGCTCCTCCACCACTTTGGTGTTCTCATCAAACTATGGGGACAATTCTTTCTCTTCCCTAAACCTATTAGATGCAGTAATCCCTCTCAATGAGGAAACCCTACCACTATACCTTGATCTGTTAACCATTCTGTGAGCTCACCTTCCTTATTTGTACTATAACTATTACACTTCCACATCCAGATGTTACCACTCCCACAGTGCATCTTTCATCATTCCGCATTTCCCCATTCCCATATTGAGTAAACTCCAACTACTATAGACAGTACTACCACATCTAGTTGGTACAGCAATGCTCAAGTATTTATATGAGTCCAGGTACAATACTTTCCCCAGCTAGTTCTACACAATCTATGTATAGTTGCTGGCCATCCATGAGTCCCTCCATGGAAGGATAGTGAGAACCGGATCTCTATTAGTCTTGCACTACTATTGGAGTGTGCTCAACAGCTAGGACTATGCATACATGTAACAAAAGAACTAGCTCGTCCCTCAACTCCTGCTTCCTAGCAGAAGGGTCCCATCCATTGACAACACGTTGTACTGAGTGCCCAGAGGATTAGACGAGGAAAACAAGGAAGTGTTCTACATGGAAGGCAAAGGAACTCCATCTCAGCTGAATCAACTGTTACCATACAAAAACCCATATCAAAGTGCTTTGCTGATTCTGTGACGCATCGCAGGAAGACCTTCCCCTGCCACAAACTTGATAAGAAGGAGAAGACCTTCCTCCTCATTGTTAGCCCCTAGCCAACCAGCAGGCCCTGTTGTGACCACAGCAGAACCCACTGCCCCATCACCCCTACCATCTCCTCTTATAAGAGTGAAACTAGTAGTATCAGAAAGAACCAATAGTGACAAAGAGATGGCCAATATACCTCAGAGGAACCAAGATGATAAAAAGGGAGAGCTTCATGCAGCACTTCCTGGAGATTTTAGTAGACAATCGGAGGATGCTGAGAGATGGATCATGTCCATGAATGCCTCTTTGCAATAAATGAGTATATCTACAAAAAGGACAAACCCATAATGATCCTCACTTGTCTTAACAAGCTCACTAAAGGAAGGGGCACTGCATTCACTGAGAGTTGGTACAACTGAGCCCCTGACTCTACTTACGATGACTTTCTCACAGCTTTTCAAGCTGTCTTTGTCCCATCTGGACAGAAGGAGCGAGCTTGGAATGTCATCTATGACTTAAAGCAAAGTGAATTCCCTGACATCAAGGAAAAGAATGTCTCTCAATGGCTTAAAAGAGGAGACTTTGACTCCTATGCCTCTGTGTTCAAATTACAGGCATACAGGAGCGGTTTAGACACCAGACACAATGAAATCCTCATCAATGTCCTAAGAAGAGGAGTAGATTGGAAATTAGCCAACACAATGGCTACTCTCAATCCCCAGCCTGAGACTTGGAAGGATTGGATCAAAAGAGTCCATACCTTCAATGAGAACTTTAGAAAACTTCAAAAAATCAGAGAACAAACCCATTATCTCCCGTTTGCCTCTTCAAATTGGACCCCACCCACACAAGATCCAAATGCCATGGATATAGACACTGTCTGACTTTCCCCCACAGAAAGGGTGGAACACATGAAGAATAACAAGTGTTTCATATGTCACTGAGTAGGGTGCTGATCCTCAAATCATAAAAAAGGAGGATCTGCTCACCCTCGGCCTGCAGGAGCTAATCACAACCATCAACCCCAGACCACGGTGGCAGCAGTCAACAGAGGTGTCTTAGGAGAATTCATTCAAAATAGCAACCTCTCTAGAAACAAGCTACTTCAGATCCTCAAAGTTTGTACAACTCCTGAAGAAGAGCAGGAAGTTCGGGCCATCATCATAGAACAGGATTTTTAATGTGGAGGGTAGAATCAATAGCTACACCTCTGATAGATCTCATACCCATTTTTGTACTAGGAACAAACTCTAGAGCAATCAAACTTCCAGTTCAACTATACAAATCTGAACTGCAAAAATCCATTGATATCACTGCTTTGATTGATAGTGGGGCCATGGGATGTTTCATCCACAAATACCTTGTTCTGGCAAATGGATGGAAGATGGATAGACTTCCTCAACCTTACATTGCAAACAATGTCAACAGTTCCAACAATCAAGGAGGCCTTATCCAACATTCTGTCACTCTAACTCTACAAATTGTGGAACAAGAGGAGTCATGAACCTTCCTGGTCATAGATTGTGGAAAGGAACAGGTAATTCTCGGAATCATGTGGTTACAAGAGGTTAATCCCCATGTCAATTGGAGAACCAGGGTAGTGACAATCCCACCTATCCCTAAATCACAAATTGACCCAATAGAGCAATGATACCTTTTGAGGTATCTAGGGCTTGACCACCTCTCCATCACAAGGGCAACCCTCTCTACTGAACTAGCATAGAAAACTAAATCAACAAGCACCAAGTTACTGAAGGAATTCCAAAGTTACGCTGATATGTTCAGAGAACCCACCAAAGGGGAATTACTGCCAAAAAGGCCCTATGACCACACTACAGATGTCATGCATGACTTCTTACCAAAAGTCACAAAAGCATACCCATTGAACCCAAAGGAACTCGCAGTGTGCAAAGAATTTGTGGAGGAACATCTTGTATCTGGGAAAATATGACCTTCCAAATCCTCACAAGCATCCCCTTTCTTCTTTGTGCAGAAGAAAGATGGAGGGTTACTCCCCTGTCAAGATTACTGCTACCTAAACCAGCACATGATCAAGAACACATATCCCCTCCTCCTAATCTCGGAACTCATAGATCAATTAAAGAATTCCACCATCTTCACCAAATTCAATGTGCGATGGGGCTACAACAATGTAAGGATCAAAGAAGGGGACGAATGGAAAGCAGCGTTTATCACTCCATTCAGCCTCTTTGAACCTACAGTTATGTTCTTCAGTCTTTGCAACTCCCCTCCAACATTCCAAGCCCTAATTGATGATATATTTTGAGACATGGTCATGGAAGGATGGCTGTTAATCTACATGGATGACCTCATCATCCACACCGATGGAGACCTGACTCTCCATCACCAATGGACTCAATGAGTGCTACAAAGAATGAGGGAACATAAACTATTCCTCAAACTCTCCAAATGCTTCTTTGATGTCAATGAAATGGAGTACCTTGAGATGATTATTCATCCAGGACATATCACCCTTGACCCAATCAAGTTAAAAGCCATTAAAGAATGGACACCCCCACAATCTGTAAAAGCCATCTGCTCTTTCCTGAGATTCTGCAATTTCTATTGGAAATTCATTCCCAACTTCTCCAAGATCTGCAGACCACTACACAACCTCACTAAGAAGGGAGTAACATGGAGTTGGACCAACCCCTGTCAAAAGGCTTTCCTCACCCTGCAACAAGCATTTTGCACAAAATCCATCCTCTGACTACCCAAGGTAGAACATCCTTTCTTTGTTATGACAGATGCCTCCCTAGTTGCATGTGGGGCTGTCCTGATGCAAGCCAATGCCAATGGAGATCTCCACTCCACCATGTACTTCTCAAAAACCTTCTCCCCTGAGGAATGGAATTACAATATCTATGATCAAGAATTATTGGCGGTGATCCAAGCATTAGAGGAATGGCAAAATTATCTCACCAGAACACAACACCAGGTGACAATCCTGATGGACCATAAAAATCTTACCTATTTCTGCCAACCCCAGAAGCTGTCCCAATGACAAGCACGCTGGATGTTATTCCTTCAGGATTTTGATCTTGCTTTCAAGCATGTCCCTGGAATGGGCATGGCACCAGCTGATGCACTCTCCCGCTCCTCCATTGAGAGTACCAAATCTGACAACACAGATGTCACTCTTCTCCCTGTGGAGCAGTTTGCTTGTGCAATTGATCTCGCTCTCCAGGAAAAGATTGTTCATTCCACCTCTTCTGATCCCTTCGTCATTGACACACTTACAGCCCTGGCCAACAACAAATCTATCCTCCCATGGGCCTCTCATACTGACTGGCATTTCAATAATGGATCTCTCTACTTCAAAGGATGTCTTTACATCCCAGAGCCTGCATGACAGGACTTGGTTCATTCCATCCATACCTCCAGTGCAGGAGGACATGCCAGCTTCTTCCAGCTCTTACACCTGTTGCAATGTGATTACTGGTGGCTAGGACTTTCCAGCTTCATCTGAAAATACATCTCTGGCTGTGCCACCTGTCAGGCATTGAAAGTTCTCACATACCCAACTGTTCTGCCAGCTAATCCCATTGCTAGCACTGCCACTTGTCCTTTTCAGTCCATCTCTGTCAATCTCATCACCAATCTTCCCCTATCCACCAGTTGTGACTCCATCATGGTCATGGTTGACCACGGTCTTACAAAGAAGGTAATTTTCACCCCTTGTACCAAAAACATTGACATCAAGGGCATCACCTCTCTATTTTTCCAAAAAGTCTTTCCCCAATTTGGCCTATACAACAAATGTATTTCTGATTGTGGCCCCCAATTTGCCTCCACCTTTGCTAGGGAACTTGCTCGACTCCTCGAATACAATGTTGCCCTTTCCACTGCCTATCATCTACAAACTGATGGAGAAACTGAGCGAGTAAACCAAGAGTTGGAAATCTATTTATGCATCTTCTGCCAAGGGAATCCCCATGCTTGGTCAGAACTCCTCCTGATGGCCGAATTCTCTCACAATGCCACTGCCCACTTGGTCATCAAACAAACTCCTTTCTCTCTCATGATGGGGTATGAACCCCATGCCTACCTGACCTTAGGAAAAACTTTCCTCCCAGCTTTGGAAGAATGACTCACTCTCCTAAAAAGGGCTCAGGAGGAGGTGCAACATGCCCATCACATAGCCAGGCAACAAATGGCAGAATGAGTCCAGTCACAATTCAAACCCTGGAAAGTTGGCGACAAAGTCTGGTTAGATAACAGGAATCTCCAAATGTGATACGCCTCTTGCAAACTGGCACCCTGACAGGAAGGTCCATTTGAAATTGAAAGGGTTATCTCTCCTCTGGTCTACCAATTGTGGCTTCCTCCCACCTGGAAGGTACACCCTGTGTTCCATGCCTCTCTCCTATTCCCATATCGAGAAACTGCAGAACACAGCCCCAACTTTATTAACATGCCACTCAATGTCATTGCAGGAGAAGACTAGTATGAAGTCCAACAAATCCTAAGCCATCGAGGCACCATCGGCTGAAGGCAGTACCTGGTCTCCTGGAAAGGGTATTCCACAGCAGAAAACACCTGGGAACTGGGATGGAACCTAACAGGGGCACATCAACTACTAAATGCATATAAGGCTGCTTGTTCCAAGGACTTCCTTTCATCTGGATGATGAAGACACCCCAGCTGAGAAGGAAAACCTCTACTATACAAATAGGTACCATGTCTTTGTTCCCTACTCTCCCCACTCCCACCTTCGTCCTTCTGGTTTTCTATTTTGTCTTTATTTTTCTTCCTTTTCTTCTTCTTGGCCTTTGTGTCTGGGACTCCCA
>JBBPMG010000865.1:0-12101 GCA_038090195.1 Boletellus deceptivus | reverse complement strand
AGGCACAATCAGAGAACTGATATGAGAAACATACACCTCTGGACCACCAGTGACCATGAGAAAATGTTCATAGTCATAGTAAAAGATGCCTGAGATAGCAGAACAATGAGAACATAGGATGGATAAAAGGAAGATATGTGAGAAAGGAGTAAAAACTGTAACATTTACCACTAAACCCTTGGACCTTGCATCCAGAGCCCTCAGACCAGTACTCATAGTGCAGACAACATGTTCTCCTCATGTACCCTTAACTGATTGGTACCAGATATCTGTAGATGCAGTGTACACTGATATAAACAGTAAAGTAGTATATACAGGACACCCCCAACCCACTGGAGGACCCAGTCTTGTCCTTCTCAAGCTTGCCTGCTCAGTCCTGTGACACCAGACTTCTTGCCTCTAACAACACATGCTCACAGCAGGGCTGGTAAGTAGTTGTTTCACACTTGGCATCATGATAGTATGCAATAAGGCAATGCCAAGTATGCACCCAAGTCTAGTGTTGCCAAAGTTCAGTTCAGTTCAGTTCAAGGCCTTCTTAGGCTGAACCTGAACCTGAACTGAATGGATGTTACACGTACGCGTAGTTCCAGCTGTCAAGCACACTTCTATAGTAGCATGAGACTAATAGAGATCCTGGCCTCACTATCCCTTCGCGAAGGGACTTGTGGATGGACTAGAAACTACACATAGATTGTGTAGAACTAGCTGGGGAAAAGTACTGTACATGGACTCGTATAAATACTCGAGCATTGCTGTACCAACTGGACATGGTAGTACCGTCTATAGTAGTTGGAGTTACTTGATATGGTAGTTGGGGAAATGCGGTGTGATGAGAGATGCACCATGGGAGAGATAACATCCAAATGTGGAAGTGTAACTGTAGAAGTACAAATAAGGAAGGCAGGCTCACAGGATGGACAACAGATCAAGGTACAGTGGTAAGGTTTCCTCATTGAGGGGGATTACCACATCTAAAGGGTTCTGGGAAGGGAGGGAATCATCTACATATCCTGATGGAAAGATGCCTCCAACGGAAGAGCTAGAGAACGTGGTTGTGGATTGGGCGAGCCCATAGTGTACTGTAACATTACCCCTGGTGTAGCTCTGAGACACCGACTCAGAAATCCTGAGAGGAGATGGATGAAGTGGCTGATGTTCCCCTGTAGGACGTGGATGGTTCTGCAGGATTCCCATTGTGGAAGGTGGTCCGAGTGCAAGCAGTGGCCACATGTCCTGAGGCTCCACAGGTGGTGCAAAGGCAGAGGGGACATACATATTGTGGATGTCCCGGAGTGGAGGTGTGACAGAAGGGGCAAGAGTAGTAGACACAGTCAATCTGATAGTGGTTGAGTGATCCACATCGGTGACACGCTGCCCTCTTTCTGTATGCTGGGGTAATCATCGGTGAGTCATCCTCACTGGTCCTGTCCTGGGCCTTGCTGTCTGAGGTCTGTCCCAATCTAATTCTAAGAGCTCAGGTGTGGGTGGATCTGCTTTGGCGTGGTCGGGGAGGTACCTGTGCTGTGGAATCAGGGTCAGATGGCGGAGTGGCCAGAAGGAGAGTGGCAAAGTTGATTGCCGGTAGCAGAATGAGTACAGGTTGTGGTGATACCGAGTGTGGTAGGCTAGGAATTGGGGAGCTGAGTTGGGTGTGTCTGGCCTGGTCCACCTCACCACCGGGTTGGTCTCACCAGTAGTACTCTCGGTACTCGTTGTTGGAGAGGAGGGCCAGACGAATTCTAAGAATGGGGAGGTAGACATCTTCCGGAAGTCGATAGATGAGCAGTATTAATCCTGCAGTCTCAAATAGCTCAAAGAGGGTGGTGCGTGCTCTTCTGAGGTGATGAAGACTGTTGGCAGTAGTGATTCAATGGGGGAGACCCAATTCTTCGATCGTGCGTGAGGAGGCTAATAAGTCCACAGTGAGCCATCGGGAATGAATATAGAATGAATATAGTCTGAGCAGTAAAGGAAGAAACACATCGTTTTTGCGGCGAATGACTTGTTCCAGGGTGAATACGGCGTCTGGAGAGTCTAGGAGATTGAAGATAAATCCCATCACATGGGAATCTGTAAGGCGATCTAAGTGAAGCAAGGGGTGATCTTCTAAAGAAGGGGGAATCACAGGGTCTGCCATTCTAGATGCAGGGTTTGGCAGTAGGGAGAAAAGAAGGAGAATAAAAGATTTTCTGAAAAGCTAATTGTGAAGGGCAAAGAGAAAAGGGAATGAAATACAAGGTGCCTGCTCTAGTGGAGGCGAATGAAGTTTCAAAATATTGGTCAGGATAATTAAAGAAAAGTTTGTGATGGACACAGGCTGCGTCTTCAGACTCACCATCCTGGATTGGCATTGCTGGTCCAGCCCTCGTTGGTGGTGTCCTCCCTAGGAAACGTCACCAAGAAACCCCAAGTCCTTGTGGCTTGGGGTAACTCCAGTGGCTGAGTAGGGTCTGGGAGGTCGTGATCAGCGGGGGGAGCTGATTGCGGCAGGGCGGAGATGGTGACGGTGTAGTGGAGATGGTGACAGTGTAGCGGAGACGGTGACAGCGTAGTGCACATCGTTTCTAAGACTAATGATGTGTCTGTGGGAATCCCAGACGCAGAGCCCAAGAAGGAAGAGAGGAAAGAAAATGAAAGCAAAATAAAGAACCAGAAGAATGAAAGCAGGGGTTGGAAGAGCAGGAAAAGAGAACATCGTAGATACTTGTATCGTAGGGGGTTGCTCCTTCAGCTGAGATGTCTTTGTCGGCTGGTTGGGGGGAAATCCTTGGAACGAGCTGCTTTCTATGCATTTAGTAGTCAGTGTGCCCCAATTAGGTTCTGTTCTGGTTCCCAAGTGTTTTCTGCTGCAGAGTACCCCTTCCAGGAAACCAGGTATTGCCTTTGGCTGGCAGTGCCTCAATGACTTAGGATTTGTTGGACCTCATACTGGTCTTCTCCTGCGATGACATCGGGTGGTAGATTGATGAAATTGGGGCCATGTTCCGCAGTCTCTTGATATAGAGAGAGTAAGGAGGCATGAAACACGGGATGTACCTTCCAGGTGGGAGGCAGCCGCAATTGGTAGACCACAGGGGAGATTACCCTTTCTATTTCAAACGGGCCTTCCCATCGGGGGGCCAGTTTGCGAGAGGCGTACCACATTTGGAGGTTTTTGTTATCTAGCCAGACCTTATCACCGACTTTCCAGGGTTTGAATTTTGATTGGACTCGTTCTGCCATCTGTTGCCTGGCTACATGATGGGTGTGCTACGCTTCCTCCTGAGCTCTTTTTAACAGAGTGAGTCATTCTTCCAGAGCGGAGAGGAATGTTTTCTTGAGAGAGGGGTAAGCATGGGGTTCATACCCCATCATGAGAGAAAACGGGGTTTGTTTGGTGACTGAGTGTGCTGTGGCATTGTGAGAGAATTTGGCCATGGGTAGAAGTTCGGACCAAATGTGAGGGTTGCCTTGGCAAAAGATGCGCAGATATGTTTCTAATTCCTGGTTTACTTGTTCTGTCTCTCCATCGGTTTGTGGATGGTATGCAGTGGAGAGAGCAACGTCATATTCTAGGAGTCGTGCAAGTTCTCTGGCGAAGGCGGATGTGAATTGAGGTCCCCGGTCGGAGATGCATTTGTCATGTAGACCAAAGCGGGGGAAAACTTTCTGGAAAAAGAGCGAGGCTATGCCTTTTGTGTCGATGTTTTTGGTACAAGGGGTGAAAATTACCCCCTTTGTAAGGCCATGGTCAACCACAACCATGATGGAGTCAAATCCAGCAGATAGGGGAAGATCTGTAATGAGATCAACAGACACAGACTGAAATGGGCAAGTGGCGGTGCTAGCAATGGGGTTTGCCAGCGGGATGGTCAGGTGCATGAGAACTTTCGAAGCCTGACAGGTGGCGCAACCAGAGATGTACTTTCTCACGAAACCGGAGAGACCTGGCCACCAATAGTCACGCTGCAACAGGTGCAAGAGCTGGAAAAAGCCGGCATGTCCTCCCGTGCCGGAGGTGTGGACGGAATGTACGAGATCCCGTCAAGTAGGTTCTGGGATGTAGAGCCGTCCTTGATAATAGAGCGACCCATTGTCAAAGCGCCAATCTGCAGGAGAGACATGTGGGATGATGGATTTGTCCTCAGCCAATGCTGCAAGTGCGTCAGCAATGAAAGGGTCAGAAGAGGTGGATTGGACAATTTTCTCCTAGAGGGCGAGATCAATGGTGTGAATGAATTGTTCTGCGGGGAGGAGTGTCACGTCTCAGTTGTCAGATTCAGTGTTTTCGTCGGGGGTTCGGGAAAGGGCATCAGCGGGTGCCATCCCCAATCCCAGTATATGCTTGAACGCCAAATCGAAATCCTGCAGGAACAACATCCATCAGGCCTGACACCGTGATAGCTTTTGGGGTTGGCGGAAGTAGGTGAGGTTCTTGTGGTCAGTAAGAATAGTCACCTGATGTTGCGTTCCGGTGAGATAATTTCGCCACTCCTCCAAAGCTCGAATGACTGCAAGTAATTCTCAATCATAGATGTCATAATTCTGTTCCTCCGGGGAGAAGGTCTTGGAGAAATAGGTGTTCAGGTGGAGGTCCCCATTAGCATCTTTCTGCATAAGGACAGCATCACACGCAACCAGGGAGGTGTTGGTCATAATGAAGAACGGATGTTCAACTCTGGGAAGTTGGAGGACTGGCCAGGTGCACAAGGCCTTTTGCAGGGTCAGAAAAGCTTCTTGACATGGGTCAGTCCAGGTCCAAGCAGCTCCCTTCTTAGTTAAATCATGGAGAGGTCTGCAGATTGCAGAAAAGTTGGGAATGAACTTCCAATAGAAATTGCAAAAGCCTAGGAAGGATTGGACGGCTTTCACAGATTGTGGGGGGGTCCATTCCTGAATGGCTTTCAATTTGACCAGATCCAGAGTGATATGTCTGGGGCAGATGATCATTCCAAGATATTTGACTTCTTTGACATTGAAGAAGCACTTGGCAAGTTTGAGGAATAGCTTGTGCTCTCTCATTCTCTGTAGTACCCATCGTGTCCATTGGTGATGGAGTTCTAGATCCCCATCTGTATGGATGATAAGGTTGTCCATATAGATCAGTAACCATCCTTCTGTGACCATGTCCTGAAAGATGTCATCCATCAGAGCCTGGAACATAGGAGGGGAATTGCAAAGTCCAAAAAACATCACTGTGGGTTCAAAAAGGCTGAATGGGGTGATGAATGTGGCTTTCCATTCATCTCCTTCCTTGATTCGTACATTATTGTATCCCCACCATACATCAAATTTAGTGAAGATCATAGAGTTCTTTAACTGATCGATTAACTCCGAGATCAGAGGGAGTGGATAGGCATTTTTGACAGTATGTTGGTTGAGATATCGGTAATCCTGGCAAGGGTGTAGTCCTCCATCTTTCTTTGACACAAAGAAGAACAGAGAAGCTTGTGGTGATTTGGAAGGTCGTATCTTTCCTGATGCAAGATGTTCATCTACAAATTCTTTGCATGTGGCCAGCTCTTTTGGATTTAATGGGTATGCTTTTGCCACCTTTGGTAGGAAGTCACGCGTGACATCTATAGCATGATTGTAGGGTCATTTAGGAGGTAATTCTCCTTTTGTTGGTTCCCCAAATACATCCGAGTATTGTTGGAATTCCTTTGGTAGCTCCATACTAGTCGTCTTTGCTTTGATTGCTAATTCAGTGGAGAGGGTAGCTCTAGCAATGGAAAGGTGATCCAATTCCAGATATCTCATAAGATACCTTTGCTCAATTGGGTCAACTGGTTTGGTTCAGGTTGGTGGGATAGTGACTACACCTGTTTTCCAATTGATGCATGGATTTGCTTCCTGTAGCCAGGTAATCCTGAGGATCATTGTTCTTTTCCACAATTGATGACCAAGAAAGTCCTTGGCTCTTCTTGTTCCACAACTCGGAGGGTAAGAGTGACCGAATACTGGATAAGACCTCCTTGGTTGTTGGACCCATCTATGTTATTTGCGACGAATGGTTGTGGAAGTCTATCCATTTTCCATCCATTTGCTCAGATGAGATACTTGTGAATAAAGCATCCTGTGGCCCCGCTGTTGATAAGGGCTTCTATGTCAATGGATTTTTGAGCGTCTGATTCGTACACTTGAACTGGGAGTTTGATTACTCTAGAGTTTGTTCCTAGTACAAAGACAGGTGCGAGATCTATAGAAGGCATAGCCATTGATTCTACCCTCCTTATTAAAAATCCTGTGTTATCATGGTTGCACGGACTTCCTGTTCTTCTTCAGGGGTCATGCAGACCTTGAGAATCCTGAGGAGTTCATTCCGGGAGAGATCACTGCTCTGGATGAATTCTCCTAAGGCATCCATTTCTACCACTGCAACTGTGGTCTGTGGTCGTTGATAGTGGGTGTTTCCGGTGGGCCTGGATCCTCCTCCTTTCTTATAGTTATTGGATCAGCATCCTACTTGATGACATATGAAGCACTTGTTGTTTTTCATATGTTCTGCTCGCTTGGTGAGGAAGAGTCGGACGGAGTCAATATCCATAGCATTTGGGTCTCGAGTAGGAGTAGTCCTGGTTGCAGGGGCAAATGGGAGGTAATGAGTTTGCTCCCTAATCTTCTTAAGCCTCCTGAAATTTTCATCAAAACGTGGGCTCTCTTTATCCAGTCTTTCCATGTTTCAGGTTGGGGGTTAAGCGTTGCCATAGCATTGGCAAGCTTCCCATCTACCCCTCTTCTCAGGACATCAATAAGGATGTCGTAATGTCTGGTATCCAATTTGCTTCAGTAGGCTTGTAATTCAAAAGCTGAAGCATATGAGTCAAAATTGCCTCATTTGAGCCTCTGGGGAATGTTCCTTTCCTTGGTGTCAGGAAAGTCATTTTGCTTTAGGTCGTAGATAGCATTCCTAGCTTGCTCCTTCTATCCAGAGGGGACAAAGGCTGCATGGAAGGCTGCCAAGAAAGCATCATGGGTGGAGTCAGGGACTCAATCATACCAGCTTTCTGCAAAAGCGGCTCCCCTTCCTTTCGTGAGTTTGTTTAGGCAGGTGAGGATCATTACTGGCTCATCTTTCTTATAGATGTGGTCATTGATTGCAAAATATGTGTTCATCAACATGATCCATTTCTCGGCGTCCTCTGGTTGTCCACTGAAATCTCCTGGGAGGGCAGCACGAAGCTCTCCTTTCTTCTCAGTTTGGTTTGTTGCAACGTCAGCCATTTCTTTGTCATTGTCGGATGTCTCTGATACTGCTGGTTCTACCCAGATTAGTGGGGACGGTAGTGGTGACAGGGCAGTTGGTTCTGCTGTAGTCACAATCAGTCCTGCTGGTTGGACAGGGGCTAATAACGAGGAGGAAGGTCGTCTCCTTCTGGCAAGTGGGTTTGCAGCAGGGGAAGGTCTTCCTGCGATGTGTCACAAAATCGGTGAGACACTCTGATACAGGTTCTCATATGGTAACAGCTGAGTTGACTGAGACAGAGTTCCT
Organism: Boletellus deceptivus; assembly: GCA_038090195.1. Taxonomy (NCBI): domain Eukaryota; kingdom Fungi; phylum Basidiomycota; class Agaricomycetes; order Boletales; family Boletaceae; genus Boletellus; species Boletellus deceptivus. The sequence goes on along the minus strand of JBBPMG010000865.1, from coordinate 4,627 downwards.
TCATCCTCAGTGTAGAACACTTCTTCGTGTTCTTCATCTGATCCCCTTGGGGCATGGTATGACGTGATGTTGGTGGATCGGACCCTACTGCTGAAAAGCAGGGGTCTAAGGATGAGCTAGTTCTTTTGTTACGCATACGCATAGTTCTAGCTGTTGAGCACACTTCTATAGTAGTGTGAGACTAATAGAGATCCTGGCCTCACTATCCCTTTGCGAAGGGACTTTTGGATGGACTAGAAACTACACATAGATTGCATAGAACTAGCTGGGGAAAAGTACTGTACATGGACTCATATAAATACTCGAGCATTGCTGTACCAACTGGACATGGTAGTACCATCTATAGTAGTTGGAGTTACTCGATATGGTAGTTGGAGAAATGCGGTGTGATGAGAGACACACCGTGGGAGAGATAACATCCGAATGTGGAAGTATAACTGTAGAAGTACAAATAAGGAAGGCAGGCTCACAGGATGGACAACAGATCAAGGTACAGTGGTAAGGTTTCCTCATTGAGGGGGATTACTGCATCTAAAGGGTTCTGGGAAGGGAGGGAATCATCTATGTATCCCAATGGAAAGATGCCTCCAATGGAAGAGCTAGAGAACGTGGTCGCAGATTGGGTGAGCCCGTAGTGTACCGTAACAATGGAACCTTAATGAACTGGTTTAGTAGGTTCAGTTCAGGTTTAGAACTAGTTTGAACCTTGAATTTTCAAATTATTTTATAGAAAGAAGGATAATGAGGGAAGAGTGAGGGATAATGAAGGAGCGGGAGGATGATGAGGGAGAGGGATTTGATGAAGAAGTGGAGAGAGGATAATGGTGGTAAGAGAGAGGAGAAGAGGGTATGAGAAGAGATAGGAGAGGAGGATATGGTGTTACAAATTCCTATGGACTTCCCCAAGTGGCAGTATCCTTTGCTGAGGCTTCTAATTCCCTGGTATTCCCATCAGTGTTCATAGATGACTCCTTCTCTTCCCCAGATGTGGTAGTCCCCCTCAACAAGGAGACACTACCATTGTGGCTCAATCTGTTATCCATCCTGTGAGCAGTGCTTCCTTATTTGTACTATAGAAATTACAATTCCACTTCCAGATGTTACCACTCTCATGACATATCTCTCGTTATGCCACATTTCCCCCACCCCCATATCAAGTAACTTCAACTACCATAGACAGTATTCTCATATCCAGTTGATATAGCTCTGCTCAAGTATTTATATGAACCTGTGTACAGTACGATCCCCAGCTAGTTCTACACAATCTACATGTAGTTCCTAGCCCATCCACAAGTCTGCCTAAGAAAGCAGATAGTAAGACCCAGATTTCTATTAGTCTCACACTACTACAGAAGTGTGCTCAACAGCTAGGATCATGCGTACATGTAACAAAAGAACTAGCTTGTCCCTTGACCCCTGCTATTAAACAGAAGGGTCTGCATTAGTAACATTATGTCATACCATGCACCAAGGGATTTTAAAAAACACAAGGAAGTGTTCTATACTGAAAATGAAGAAACCCCTTCCCAGAGAAACTCACTGTTACCCTATGAGAACCCCTATCAGAGTTCTTCACCAATTTTGTGAAAAATCGCAGGATGACCCTCCCCTGCTGCAAACCTGATCGGAAGGAGAAGACCTTCCTCCTCCCTGTTAGCTCCAGTACAACCAGCCATGCTAGTAACAACTATAGAAAATCCTCCACACCCATCACCATTACCCTCCTCCCAAATCCAAATTCAACCCCCCACCTCTGAATCTCCTAAATCTGATCACAACAAAGAAATGGCTGATGCTATCACTGGAAACAAAGAAGAAAAGAAAGGGGAACTCCATACCGCCCTTCTCACAGACTTCTCAGGACAAAAAGAAGATGTGTTACGCCTGGCGTGGGTAGCGACAAGCATAGACTTGAGAGCTTCGACAGTGGGTCGGTGTTTCGGGTTATCCATGTATTGATGACGCAGTCAGTCAAATGGGTTCAGTGTAGGGCCACAAGGGAGAGGGCTTAGCTACTCCTCAAGGGTTTGGGGTACCGGCGGTGCTAGGGAACCAACTGGGTCTGTGTGACGAAGACGACTAAGCGAAGGTGAAGTCGGACAAGGTTTGATGTGATGAAGCTAAGATTCAAGTAAGACTAGCTTAAGGTACATGGTACAGAAAGCAGGATCTTATATACTCGTATGTGATGCGCATGGACCAAGTGGTGCGTAAGAAAGAAAAGGGAATCGTTCAACAAAAGAAAATCAAGAAAGGAAATCGGAGTCCGAGCCCGATCGGGCGTATCATACACAGGATGACAAGAGGAAACGGAAATGAAAAGGAAGTCCGAGTTGGATCGGACATGGCATAAGCAGATAAGACAAATGTTCCGTAGGATCGGATGTACACGTATGAGGAAACGAATAAGCATTCGGTTGGGCGAATGCGGTAGCGACTATCATGAGAAAAAGGAAAAAGAAACAATATCCATCGAGTATAGAGGGTGAAACGTAACAAGATGCAAAGTGCTGGATTATATTGATGAATGCTTACTTTGCAATCAACAACCACATCTACAAGAAGGACAAGCCTGTCATGATACTCACCTGCCTAAACAAGCTTACAAAGGGCAGGGGAGTGGCATTCATGGAAAGTTGATACAATAAAGCCCCTGACTCTACCTATAATGACTTTCTTGCTGTATTTTGAGCAGCATTCATCCCAGCAGGACTTAAGAAACATGCCTGAAACATCATCTATGACCTTAAGTAGGGTGACTTTCCAGACTCTGAAGAATGAAACATCCCCCACCAACTTAAATGAGGGAGTTTTGACTCATACACCACTACATTCAAATTACGGGTCTATTGAAGTGGATTAGAAACCAACCACAACAACATTTGCATTGATGTGCTCCAAAGGGGAGTAGATGGAAAGCTGGCCAATTCCATGGCAACTCTAAACCCCCAACCAACACAGTGGAAAGATTGGATCAAACTGTTATGCATACGCATGATTCTAGCTGTTGAGCACACTTCTGTAGTAGTGTGAGACTAATAGAGGTCTGGGTCTCACTATCTGCTCATGTAGGCAGACTCATGGATGGGCTAGGAACTACATGTAGATTGTGCAGAACTAGCTGGGGATCATACTGTACACAGATTTATATAAATACTTGAGCAGAGCTGTATCAACTAGATATGGGAATACCATCTATGGTAGTTGAAGTTACTTGATGTGGGAATAGGGGAGACATGGCATAACAAGAGATACATTGTGGGAGTGGTAATGTCTGGAAATGGAAGTGTAACTTCTACAGTACAAATAAGGAAGCTCTGCTCACAGGATGGATAACAGATCAAGCCATAATGGTAGCATCTCCTTATTGAGGGGGACTACTGCATCTGGAGAGGAGAAGGAGTCATCTATGAACATTAATGGGAATATTAAAGAATTAGAGGCCTGAATGAAAGATACCACCACCTGGGGGAGTCTGTAGGAATTCATAACATTACCCCTATTGTAGCTTTGAAACACCATCTCAAAGTTCCTCAGTGGAGACAGATGATAAGGTAGATGGTCCTGTTGAGAAAGACTAGTAAAGGTCTAGCATATGCCTAGTTCATATAATGGACTGGACATATTGTATAGACATAACTAACTAGTCAAGTATCAACTATATTAAACCCCAGAATAATGAACACAAACAAGTGGTGCACCTAATAGGGGCTATTTCCTTATTGGGAACACTTGTATAAACATAAACAGAAGTGAAATATGAGCCTATGCTAGTCTCCGTGATAGGGATAATTACTGCATTTGGTAAATTTCCCATGGAAGGTGTTCATGTACCTGTTTGTGGTGTTTGTGTTGCAAAAAACATACATTCCTCACTGAATCCCTCCACAAAAACTATACCACATAGACCCATTAGATGCATGAACTCGGGCTATGAAGTAATAATGAGGGATTTCAAACTGGAATGATGTTTTTTGAATTTCATTAGGAACATCCTACTACAATTATCCTAATACCATTAGGATAAGTGTGACTTATGCATGACTTATCAATAGGTCATGCAGCCTTCTAGACTCAAGTCATTATGACTCTGGGTGACTCATATGGACTCATACCCGAGTCATACCAAGTCATACTGAGTCACAATGACTCATTCTATAATCATTGACAATGTGAGTCAGAGTGACTCATATCGAGTCAAGATAAGATCACATGCTTTAAACATGAGTCATTAGGAGTCAGAATGACTCCAGACGACTCATCTTTAGGTTTATACTCAGACTCCTGACTAGTATAAAAGCAGCATGTAACGTACTCAATGTTGTAACAAATCCATAACCATTCACCCCTGGTTTCATTTTGCTCTTACCTCACCTGAGGCTATTGCCCCATATTAAACTCTATCCTATTGCAACCACAGTACCCATACTTGGGTACTGATACTCTATCAAGACTAAACTCTGCTAGCACTGTGAATCTCACACTGTGCATCATCCCTTCATTGCTGCGCCCCAAGTGAAAGTGGATAGTGGTGTTGTACCCACATATTCATCCTCCCACTTTCATTAGTACTCCATGGCAGAAAATACCTGAGAACCAGAACAGAACCTAATAGGGGCATGAACAC
>JBBPMG010000864.1:0-12106 GCA_038090195.1 Boletellus deceptivus | reverse complement strand
ATGGGCACCACATTGTCTCTGGCTCAGAAGACAAGACCATTAGAGTTTGGAATGCAACCACTGGCCAGTGTGTTGCAGGTCCATTTCAAGGGCATACTGATAGGATCTGCTCTGTTGTCTACTCACAAGATGGCTGCCACATTGTTTCTGGCTCTGCAGACAAGACCATTAGAGTTTGGAATGCAACCACTGGGCAGTGTGTGGCAGGTCCATTTCAAGGGCACATAAATTGGGTCTTGTCTGTTGCCTACTCACCAGATGGACACCACATTGTCTCTGGCTCTGTAGACAAAACCATTAGAGTCTGGGATGCAACCACTGGACAGTGTGTGGCAGGTCCATTTCAAGGACACAGAGATGGGGTCTGGTCTGTTGCCTACTCACCAGATGGCCACCATATTGTCTCTAGCTCACTAGACAAGTTCATCAGAGTCTGGAATGCAACCACTGGACAGTGTATTGCAGGTCCATTTCAAGGCCACACAGATAAGGTCATGTCTATTGCCTACTCACCAGATGGCCACCACATTGCCTCTGGCTCAAGAGACAAGACAATTAGAGTTTGGAATGCACTCACTGGACAGTGTGAAGCAGGTTCATTTCATGGGCACACAAATGGAGTCAACCGTGTTGCCTACTCACCAGATGGCTATCATATTGTCTCTGGCTCAGATGACAAGACCATCAGACTTTGGAATGCATCCACTGGAGAGTGTGTTGCAGGTCCATTTCAAGGCCACAAAAGCTGGGTCTGTTTTGCTGCCTACTCACCAGATGGCCATCACATTGTCTCTGCCTCATATGACAAGACCATTAGAGTATGGTCAGTGCAACAACTTCTTTCCCCTAATGATTTAGAAGAGAAGGATGGTTGGATTCAGTCTTCTAACAGATCTCTCTTTGCATGGATTGCTCCTTGGTTTAGGCCCATTTCATGTTTTCAGCTGCATTCTGTAGTTATTTCTCCTACTGGTGTCTTCACCCATGATATTGATTTTTCTTTGTCTGGGGAATCCTGGATTACTTGTTGGGAATGATTGCCTAGCTATTTTTTCTTCCTTACTTTACTGTTTGTTCTTCCTCTTGTACTATGAGGCTATATAGTGGTACATAATGTGAATATGCAAGTTATTGTATACAACATATCAAGTTTGAAATGATATGTAGCACAAATCTGCTCATCAATACAACCAAATTTGATGATAGAAATGAGCAGTGCCCTCTATATGATATCCCACTTCTTCCTTCAACCTTCACATTCAATGTTCCTATTATCATTTTCTCTCTGCTGTTAGCAGCAATGATCTCTAAGAACTCATCATCAGTCATGCTGAGAACTGACTGTGGGAGCATTTTGATGATCAATCACCATTGCAATGATCCCAACTTGTTCAAGTTCAGCAAGGAGTAGCTGTGGCAGACTCAATCAATTTCACAAGGGCATGGAGGTTGTGAAACATCAATATGAAGATGGGACATGGATGATCTACCACATACAGTGACAACTTTGGGCATCCTCTAGTTGATTTTTAGAAACCTAGTCTCATTGTCTCTTCCAGTGTAAACTGTTGGTCTTTTCCTGCCTATGGCTGTGACTGAAACTTGTAACCTGGTCAATTGTTCCAGGCCAAACATGCTTTTGACAAGCATGCTGTACAACCATGTCCATTGTCCTGTTCATAGGAATGGAACACATGTTGTACTGATCTAGTTCAATTATCATCATCAACTCCATGAGAATGGCATGAATCCCTATACCTTCATAGAAGACCATATCTGGACATTGAGTATAGTGGGCAACATGTTATTGGGTCATCAACCTCAGGTGGGCAGCTAGCAGGAACTGAGGACATCATTTAATTGGCCAGAGGGAGTGGAAGTATTGTGTATAGTGATGCAGAGCAGTCTATTGGTGAGATCTGGAGAATACTGTAAATGCAAAGAGGTGTTACCACAGTAGGCTGATATGATCACTGGTTCCCTGATGAGGATGGCCCTGTACCAGATAGACATGTGTTATGCTTGGCATGGGTAGTGACAAGTGTAGACCTGAGTAGCCATTTGATGGGTACATGGGTTGATGAGGGTCCATGCAAGGAGAGGACAAGATGGCTTCAAGGGGCTCTGGGATATAGGCCAAGTAGGGAGAAGGCCTGGTCAAGGGGATTCTGAGAGTGAAGTTATCTTTGAGTAAGACTAGCTTGGGAGTACAGAGTATCAAGGGCATGGCTTATATACTTGGGGGAAGTACACATGGATGAAGCTGTGCATGTACAAGAAAGGAAAGCCATGGGCTGAAGTGAGTCATGGTGAGTCAAAAGAAGTCAGGAAGTAGTGGAAATGAAAAGAAGTCATGGTGAGTCAGATAAGGTGGATGGAGGAAACAACAAGTCAAAGATAAGTAAAGAAGCATATGTGACAATGAAGAAATGAGTCATAGTGAAAGAGAAGGAGAATGGGCACAAGAGAATGTCCAGGTGTCTGTGGGAGAAAAGCATGACCCACATTTACCCCTCTTACTGAGTCATTTGCACCATCATGCACATAAGGCTGCATCACTTGCTCTAGAGTAGGGGGGGCAGCCCCATTTTGTTTGATATGGTAATGCATCACACTACAAGTCCACAGGCTGCAGTGAACTTCAGTCATGCAAGTTCAGATTTTCAGCATTGTCTAAATGTTCATTTATTGGGGTTTAAGAGTTGATTAAATGTCCTGGTTAGCATTTAGACTGACATTTAGATCCCACTTAAATTCCACAAAATGTATTGTGAGTGCCCTCAATGTCATCCTGAGACCCTTTCTGATGGCTGCCCTGAGATGATTGGCAACTGCTCCAAGTTTGGTTTACTTTCCATTATCTTTCTACACTAGCAGCTGCACAACCTTTATCACTCTTCTTTGAAACACATTAGGATCTTCACAGTCAGTTTCAGTGCAGGTATTCACAGTATGCACAATGAAACCCCTGGGAGGACCTGATGTGTGGGATTACAGTAAAACTTGTCTATGAGTGCCCCCTACTGGATGAGGAGGGGTGTGTGTCTTGACAGCAAGGATGGGAACCTGTTCCACCCTGAACTAGTGCTGGCAGGGCAAGTAATTGGTGATGGTCACTACCTCAAAATGCATCATCATCATCCTCATTACAAGCACCCACACTGCTGACCTTTTAATATACTATGGAACAGTTCTGTCACTGCACTTTGTGCTGCTGCAATCTCTCTCCTCCAGCACACCCTTATAGTAGGACCTTTACCCAGATCTTACCTCAGGCTTGCCCTGCCATTACAGGTGCATATGCCACTGATTATGTGTGCCACAACTTGGTATTGACAAGACATACTGTATTGTGCTGATGAAGATGTCCCAGTATTGTCATTCTGATGTGTGGCATCACTAAAATTTGAGACTTGAGTGTATACATAGGGGAGGTTCATTATAACCCCTTACTGCCCTTGTCACTGAGCTCTTCCTAACCGTGATTTGATGAGTTGCCCATCTTGCCAAGGTCTTGTGGAAAAAAAAAAGGCAGTTGTCATGATAGCCACTCCTGGCCTCTTGAACATGAGCAAGGTGGCCAGAGTAATTCGAGATCGCATTGAGGCGATGCCCTGGCAACGTTCTGGATGAAGAGCGACCTTGTCAACTACCGCAAAGCTGAAAGAGACGTGAATAATTTCCTCTGGTACATCGGAGGACTTCCCCAGGCCTTTTTTATTGTATCTTGTTTCAGGTTTTATAGTTTCTACCTGCATCAAGGCTGCATACTTGGATGTATAGTTATGTGCGTAGCGCCATCTACATAGTTTAGCCATGGCACGAATTGAAATTATAAAACCGCTTTTCCTGATACGGAGGTGCTTTCGTGCCGTCGGGGCGGCAAGCGAGTATACGTCTCGTACCCAGATTGTGCTTCGTCCAAGAGAAGTTTGAACCGTTCTTGATGCTCTTGGTCAGGAAACGTAGGTATCGTTGGAGCAAAGTTGATGTCCGTCTCGTATACGATGCGGTCTGACGCCCTCTTCTTCCACGCGCGCCAGACGTCACGTTCATTGGGGATCAATATGTCCAGCACGCCGCACACGTCAATATCCTTGACCGGCCGGGGACTGTCCCGACAGAGGACGAGACATGCAAACGTGGCTGCCGAGGCCCGCGTGCGGGACGGCCACTTTGTGATTGGCGGGCGGTCCGCTGGTAGTGGCAGTGCGCTGAGGAATCGTTGCGTCCGGATGGGGTAGTTTTGGGATTGCCATACCAAGGTAGTGTAGAAGGATAGAGATAAGCACGACACACCGGAAAGCCATAGCGTGGCAGGAAATTCGAACGTGAAGGCAGCCACTACGACCGGTGTCCCAAGGAACTCCCCCGCTACCCTCGCCAACAACCGCCGTGCTCTCGCGATTGGCGACGTACTGTCGCTGGTGGACGCGATGGACCTCCACCGGCATGTTGTGATCACCATGCGCCAAAGGGCGGCAGCGAAACAGATCTGTCTGAAGTAGGGAATAGCAAAGCCAAGACCCCAAAACCACGTCGCGATGGCCTTGCATCCTCCACAGCACCCTCCTCCCGATGCTCCACGCAAGGCGCCGGAAACGGCCTGCTCCATTTCCCATTTCTGGCTCAGGGAGAATTTGGTTTGCTGGTCTTCTGTGAGTGACTGCGACCCAGGATCTCCAAGCGAGAGGTAGAATCCCCCTTCCGTAATCGCCTCGACAACCTCTTGGCTCCCCTGAATCACCACCATCAAGTCGTCGTCCAAGAGTATTGCACACCCAGAACCAGGGTCCAACTCCGTGGGGTGTGTTGAAGTCCTTCGAATGAGCCTGAGTGTGCCAAGTCCGACCATGAGAGCGTAGATCAAATTGTATACGATGAGCATGAAAGGGGGAGACCACTGGCCTGTCCCTAAACCGACAATTAAGCCGAGCAAGATGGGTACGAGCACCATCAGGTCGATATCCAGCCGACGAGCACCATCCATGGTTTAGGCTGCCAATGCATTGTACCTCAGCACGCGCAAAGTCTCATGTGCGGCCGCAATACATGTAGGACCGATTGCATTTCTGAGTTTGAGTCACCCTTGAGAGCCAAGTAATGTCTGGGATGCATGGTATACGAAAGATTATAAGGGCAACATGATACCACACGGAACCCGTGCGACTGGATCCAGCGCGCATTAATGTCGCCACGCATTGATATTGTCATCAGCTATTTTGCAAAACCACGCGAGAGCTTCCCACAATAAGAGCATACCCTCGCAGTGTCGGGGTAGCAAGGACATACAAGTCTCGTATCCAGATTGCGCTTCGTCCAAGAGAAGCTTGAGCCGTTCTTGACGCTCTGGATCAGGAAACGTAGGTATCGTCTGAGCAAAGTTGATATTCGAATCGTATACAATGCGGTCCAACACCCTCTTCTTCCATGCTCGCCAGACGTCACGTTCATTGGGGATCAATGTGTCCAGCACACCGCACACGTTGATATCCCCGACCGGCCTGGGGCTGTCCCGACAGAGAACGAGACATGAAAACGTTGCTGCCGAGGCTCGCATGCGGAACGGTCACTTCTTGATTGGTGGGCGATCCGCTGGCAATGGTAGCGCGTCAAGGAATTGTGGCGTCCGAATGCGGCAATTTTGAGATCGCTGGACAAGCCTTGCAAGCAAGGCAAAGTAAAAAGACTGGATAAAGAACGACACACCGTGAAGTAACAGGGCGCAGGATCTAGACGTGAGGCAAGCCACCACAACCAGAAACCCAAGGAACTCGCCTGTCACCCTCGCCACCAATCGCAGTGGCGGTACCCCCACGACTCGTGGTAGGCGGTCGCTGAGGGATGCGATGAGTCCCCATCGACATAACATGACCACCATGTGCCCAAAGACGACCACGAAATAGATCTCTGTGAAGTAGGGAATAGCAACTCTCAGAAGGAAAAGTTGCATCGCGATGGCCTTGCATCCCCCACAGCGGCCCCCTTCCAGTGTTCCATATAGGACATCGGCATTGGCTTGCTCTATTTCCCACTTCTGGCTCAGGGAGACTTCAATTTTCCGACTTTCTATGAGTGATTGCGACCTGGGATCTCCAAGCGGAGCCCCCCTTCCGTAATCACCTCAACAACCTCTTGGCTTCCCTGAATCACTACCGTCAAATCGTCGTCCAAGAGCTCCGCCCACCCAGAACCAGGGTCCGACTCTGCGAGATGTGTTGAAGTTCTCCAAATGAGTCTGAGTGTCCCAGGCCCGAGTGTGAGAGCGCAGACGAAATCGGGTACAAAGGGAGAAAACCACTGGCCTGTCCCCATACCGACAATTAGGCTAAGCAAGACGGATATGAGCACCATCAGATCAATGTCCGCGGGCGTGGTGTACTGGGACTCGAGGGGACGGTCCGGAACGTTGCGGAGGTCCAGAATGGCAACAGCCTGGGAGAAATCACCCTGGCATGATGTGTTTGCGCCATCAGGTTCGAGTTCGAGGCTTGGAAGGGTTTTGCTGTGTTCGTGAACGAGCCTCGCCAGATGTCCTGATTGCCGTTTGACGAGACTGGCCATAGGGGAGATGAAGTCGGGCCCAGTACGTCTTCCATCCCAGAATTGTGAGCCAACAAGAGATGAAAAGTTGAGAAGAAACTGTGCGAGACGCACAGGCTCAAGAGGACCGACAATTGCCAGTGCGCGGGTGAGCGGGGAGGGTGGACCCGAGAGGTCCGATAACTTGGGCATGGTGAGTGGAGAGTAGGGAAGGCAACATTATTTACGCGCAAGCCTGCCCAGGTTGGCGTACGTGGTTGACTGCTTGTCCCTCTGTCCGTCGTGTTGTTTCCTCGGACGTCTGCTCAAACGGCATGCCTTTTAGGGTTTATTTTCACTTGTTTGTTTTTTGTTGTCCCTGGTGACGGTCTGTCGGGGACGTGCTCAATGCGAACGTATCCATTCCAGACCGCCCGCACGACTTAGAGACCTCATGGCCAGCCCAATTGTAGTTCTTTGTCTCCACCATCATCGCCTGGAGAACGTCGGTGTCGTTTGATGGCGATCGTATCGCACTCGAGCTCGATGTAAGGACACGCGCATGCCATCTGCTATCATTACGTGCCGTCCCGATGCCGGCCCTCAATCAGCAATGGTCGAGGACCTTGGCATACTGTCACCGCTGTATATAAGGGGCCGGCTCAGGACCGAACGGCAATAGATCGTTTGTACGCGTTCCCTTGTCCCGCTTCTGGGTGTTCCCGCCATCTGGCGGTGTTCCACTCGACCGCCTCTCATCGGGACACGCTGGCTACCGTCACAGCGTCGAGAGGCTGTGGTATGCTTACATTTCCAGGTCCCGCAAGCGTACCCGCGCTTGATGGCCAACGAGGCGCTAGGGGAACGCGCGAGCCAACGCATACCAAACGAAGCTCTGGGCAGAGGCTCGGCGCGAACACGTGGATCCGATCAAGACCCGCTGTCGGGAGGCATATGCAGCATCATGTTGTGCAGGCGACCCACTCCCCCGATACCGGGTCACCATGATTCACAAACGAAGCGTACCCACACAGAATGAGAACACGGTCAGTCGGCCGACGTATTTATCAATCACCTCTTGGCAGCCTTTTTTTTCAAGGGGACATGCCGGCTGGCCAGTGTCGACCCCCCGGAGGTGTGGGGCCGTCCAGTGCAAATCTGTTGATTGGTACTGTGGACCAGTCTGTGTTGTAACGAATTGCGTTTGTGACGAAACCTCAACCTTCTGGAGAGCGGTCAAGTATGCGATGATGTTGAGGCAATACCGATTGTCGGAAGCCTGCGGACTACGGCTGATGTGAGGCGTTCAAGCAGCTGGGTCATAGTACTCCCAATGTCACCGTGACTTATGCAGTCCCTCGCGGACAAAACTATCCAAACTCTGGTTACTTCTATCAGCCTGCTGCAGCAGGGTCAAGCGTGATCCGTGTCGCGAGAATGCTGCGGTGGGCGCAGCACACTGGTTCGGAATCATATCCTGTAGGATCATCCTATATCCCATCCTCATGAAACGATTCGTGCACCCATTCATCAATTAGAAGCCCTCTCTTTGCCAACAGCCAACTTCCATCCTACGGTAGAGCGCGTGTTGTTTGTTGTCATTACTACTTGGCAAAGACCGACTCGGGCAGAGCGATGTCTGACGACGCATATAGACACCTTTTTCTGCATATGGTACGCCTGTGATCGCGGCCTGTCACCCATCAGGGAGTGAGTGGACACGGCGACAAGGCGAGCACACGGACGAGCGAAGTTCCAGTTGCGAGCCAGGCAAAAGTTTCGGACTGCGACGGGAACCCGACGCTGTGCTGATCCTGCGAAGACGGATTCCGCGCCAGGCAGGACGATATCAACGATACGACCTGTGTTGCACCTGCCCTCGATGTCTTCCCCCTCGACGATCAGGATCGCACCCATGGCAGACCGCACCGGTGTCGTTGGCAGAAGGCTTACTTTTGTCCTCGTCCTCGTCTTCGGTTCCGTCCCTCGCTGAAGCGGAGGGGATACAAATCACTGGAACGTCCTCCCCTGCTTAACTTGAATGGCAAGATGGACTCGGACGCCAAGTGCAGCTTCTGGGGAGAACTCGTGTCTCGATTCCCCATCCGAACCTTTCCGAGCACCCAGGTCTCGGGACGCGCCGTCTGCGTCCCCGTCCATGATCCACACTCCTCAGCGTCGTCGCCGCTCTCATCTGTCGGCGGCATCTCTATTCCACCTCATCAACTCCCAGTCGAGAACATGGCCACCGAGGATCACTATCTTGAGCACGTACGCTATCACCCTGTGCTTTCGTTTGCGAGGGCGTCCACTATGACGGTGTCCTATGTGTTTCCATTCTCGCTTCCATCATCCCGGGCCTCTATCGCCCGTATCGACGCATTGATCTCTTCTCATCAGTCGTCCTTGTCCTTGTCCCAGAGAAAAGGTCATTTCTTGTCTGCGGGTGATGCGCCCCCCATATCTGCCTTCGCAGTCGTCGTCTCCACCCTCTCGCATTCCGACGAGGCGACGCGATCTCCCCAGACCGCACTCGGCATCGCTTAATATCCACAGCGTCAAACAGAGCTTCATCGCTTGCTCAAAACAGGGAGCGTGATAGCAAAAACGCTCAACAAGCTGCATTCGGCTGTTGACAAACAGTCGTCCAAGCGGGCCTCGGTATAGAGAGAAGCTGATCGAAACCAGACAGGCCCCTTGCGGCAATGGGCTTCAAGCACGTCCAGACGATCACGATGAAATGGATCGTGCTCTTTTTTTCCGAGAATGTGACAACGGGCGCGCATCGACTCCGCCTTGTTCGGGGAGAGGATTTTATCTCTCGGCCCGTTTCCACGCGTAGGATGGCGGGCCACTAGGAAAAAGAAGACACTAGAATGGCCACAGCTTTGGGCCAATTACCACGTATGTCGCGATCTCGACCCTTTGTGTCCGTCTCCACACTCTCGTCCAAAGATCTGCAAGCAGGTGGCTATGGTGATGTGGACCGTTGTGCAGTGCTCTAGTCGTTTTCTTCCGATAGTGTGCAAGTTAACCAGCTACACATCGATGGGCTACTCAAGTACGCTATCATATTTGTAGACTTGTGTCCTGATTATGATATTCGCAGGTCAATGGATCTGACTATTGGCGCGTTGCCGTGCATCGTGTCCCTAGCACAAGTTCTAAAAAGACTGAACCCTGCCCTACGGCCCGGAGGTTGATGTCGATCCCACGACATCTACTATACACCAGTTAACTCAAGCCTCGAGAAGGAGTCGTCACTAGTCAAACATTCGTTTAGCATGTATACTTTGGCTGGACATTAGTCGACACCTGCCAATGGTACCTCCCAGACCACCGCACTCACCCCGAGCATCCGGTCCCGGATCATTCCGGCCAGTAGCAGCCTCGTGTTCAGGACCTCATGGTGCACGCAAGCTTGTTCGGCTCCCACCCTCGAACACCCACCCAAGCGATTGCTCATCTGCTTCGGACACCTCAAATATACACCATCTAGCTTGAATCACGAACCCAAGCATGTATGTGTGACACTTTTCACCTTCGTAACCAGAGCACGCTTGTTGAGCCGTGGGTCTAGGGCAAAAACAATCACTATCAGAGGTGGACCTAAAATGCCAGATTTTCGGTTCCGTGCTGGTTTAACCTGTCCTCAGATATGACCCTTCGCACTCAAGTGCGGCGCAAAAATCCGCTTGCACGGCAATTCTGGATCAAATTCACCGTCGGCGATGCCTCTCTGTCGACTCACGTGGCCGAGGAGAAAAATAATGACACCTCCTGGATGGAAAATCTGTCGTTGTGCGTGCAGGCCACTTATTTTTACGTCCTCCAACACAATTTCCGCTAGCGATGTGACAGATGATCGTTCCGCGTTCGTCGTCGAAATCTGGCAGAAACACCGCTTTGGGAAAGACAAGGTGGTCGCTACTCTCACTGACACCGTTGGTGGACTGTTGGGAAAACTCAACGATGGCGGTACGGCGACAACGTTCTCTGTTCTGGCTTGTGTGACTTACTATCCAAAGTATTCGAGGAGAAGGTGTCCGATCTCTTCGGAATTACATTGGCTATCGAGTCACGTGATGGAGTCACCGCAGAGGACATTCAGGCAGCCGATGCCGTGAAGCGAGGTGTCGAAGGGGTCAGCCGACTTGGTTCTGCGCCCTCGGCCGTTGACTACGCAAGCTCGGCTGTCGATGCTGGTACCAGCGTCATTGCCGGAATACAGACATTCGAGAATGTGTGGGGTGTGCTGTTGAAGAGGATGGAACTGTTCGACAAGATTGTCACGGACCTCTCTCAGGTATCTGCATCTTAGTGCCCCAACACTTCCAATGTCTGAATGTCCTCCAGCTTCATCCATATACATCATTGGCGTGGTCGGTCATCTCGGCTGCGAATAAGGTCTCTCCTGCTGCTCAAAAGCCATACCATCGCTGAGTGATAGTTTATACAGGTAGTCATAAACCAAAAACAACGTGACGGAAGGATGGTTCGCCTGGCAGCAGCGATGAGCGACGCTTTTGCATTCATCGAGGATGCTACACCTTTGAAAGCGATGGAGGTGCACAACAAGCCTCTCTCGCTTTTACTCCGGCAGGTGACGGAGTGTGGCTACTTCATTACTGGTTACGCAAAGGGAAACTTTTGTCCGTCGTCGTTTATCTGATAACATCCAGGACTGATCAGTATTTGTAGGGACTCGGACGGCAAGATACACAATGTCAGATATCGATGCAAAGATCACGGGATTCGAGAACAAATTGCGAGAGTTAAAGACGGCATTCTTGCACGGAGCGACCCTCCAGACAGAGCTCGCTGTCCTTCGCATGATGGACGTCGTGGTCCATACGAGTAGGTCCTTGTTATGCTGATGGCATTCTGGTACTCAGAGGTGGACAACGTAGGGGAATCGATTGATTTGAATGACATGCCGTATGCGATGGGGGCAAGGTACGCCAAGGAGAAGGGCTGTCTGGCAGGTACTCGGGAATCTATCCTCCGCGAGATCTGTGATGTCCTGAATGATCCCACCGACAATGCCCCGCGGGTATGTCTCCTCACTGGGGTCGCTGGGTCAGGAAAGTCAGCGATTGCTCATACGATCGCGCGGATGTACGACGAGCAAGAGAGACTGGGCTCGTCCTATTGCTTCTCCAGGGCCGATGTCGCAATGCGGAACCCACGAAATCTGTTCAGCACGATTGCTCGCGATCTGTCCGACCATGACGTGCAGTACAGGACTGCTCTGTGGGGCGTCGTAAAGGATAACAGGTCACTTCGGACGTCGACGTCTCCTCTGGAACAGGTCGAGCGGCTCATCGTAAATGTCAGTGCAGACCTGCATTGCGTTGGACCCTTGGTCGTCATGATCGACGCGCTGGACGAAAGTGGGGATCAATTCAGTCGACAGCAACTTCTACAGGCGATTGCTGAGAAGATCATTGAAAATACTCTTCCGACGAATCTTCGCTTCCTGATCACGGCTCGCCCTGAAAACGATATTCTCTCTGCGCTTTTACCCTGCTCGGGCTTGATTCACAAGCCAATGGGCGATATTCCTGAGGAAACCATCGACAGT
>JBBPMG010000862.1:0-12153 GCA_038090195.1 Boletellus deceptivus | reverse complement strand
GGTAGGAAAGTTTTCCCAAAAGAGGGGTAGGCATGAGGTTCATATCCCATCATTAGAGAAAAAGGGGGTTGCTTAGTGACTGAGTGTGCAGCAGCATTGTGAGAAAAATCTGCCATTGGAAGGAGGTTGGACCAAGCATGGGGATTTCCTTGGCAAAAGATATGGAGGTAGGTCTCAAGCTCTTGATTGACTCTTTCAGTTTCTCCATCAGTTTGGGGGTGGTAGGCAGTGGAGAGGGCTACATCATATTCTAATAGTCTAGTGAGTTCTTTGGCAAAGGTGGAAGCAAATTGTGGTCCTTGGTCAGAGATACATTTGTTGTGTAGTCCAAAACAGGGGATTACTTTTTGAAAAAAGAGTGAGGCAATTCCTTTGACATCTATTGTTTTGAAGCATGGGGCAAAAATTACCCCCTTTGTAAGGCCATGGTCAACCATGACCATGATGGAATCAAATCTGGAGGATAAAGGAAAATTGGTGATGAGATTGATGGAGATTGACTGAAATGGTTGAGTGGCTGTGCTGGCAATGGGATGTGCTGGAGGGAACAAGAACCTTGGAGACCTGACAGGTGGCACAACTGGCAATATATTTTGCATGAAGCCAGAAAGGCCTGGCCATCAATAGTTGCATTGTAACAGGTGTAAAAGTCGGAAATAGCCAGTATGTCTCCTGGCCGAGGAAGTGTGGATTGAGTGGACAAGGTCCCATTGGGCTGGTTTGGGATGTAGAGATGTCCTTTGAAATACAGGGAGGCATTGTTGAAATGCCAGTCAGCATATGAAACCCAGGGAAGAATAGAACGATCCTGTTCTAAGGCAGTCAGAGTGTCAACAACAAAGGGGTCAGATGGAGTCAACTGCATAATTTTGTTGTGAAGGGTGACATCCAGGACATTGACAAAATGGAGTTCAGGAAGGAGGGTTATGCTTTGATTATCGGAGGTGATATCTTCCAAGGAGGAGTAGGAAAGGGCATCAGTTGGGGCCATGCCCATTCCAGGAACATGGGTAAAGGAGAGGTTGAAGTCTTGGAGGAATAACATCCAGCAGGCCTGTTGTCATGACAGTTTCTGGGGTTGGCAAAAATAGGTGAGGTTT
This sequence comes from Boletellus deceptivus, assembly GCA_038090195.1. NCBI lineage: Eukaryota > Fungi > Basidiomycota > Agaricomycetes > Boletales > Boletaceae > Boletellus > Boletellus deceptivus. Next base: position 11,053 of record JBBPMG010000862.1, on the reverse strand, counting down.
TTGTGGTCAGTAAGGATGATTACTGAGTGTTGTGTTCCAGTCAGATAATTTCACCACTCTTCCAATGCTCAGATAACAGCTAACAGCTCCCAGTCATAAATGTTGTAATTTTGTTCCTCCAGGGAAAATTTTTTAGAGAAATAGATGGTAGAGTGAAGATCACCATTGAAGTCTTTTTGCATTAGTACTGCCCTACAAGCAACCAACAAGACATCAGCCATGACAAAGAAGGGGTTCTCAACTTTTGGAAGTTGGAAAACCAGTCAAGAGCAGAACACTTGTTGTAATATAGTAAAAGCCTGTTGGCAATGGTTTGTCCAATTCCAAGGGACTCCTTTCTTGGTGAGATTGTGCAAGGGCCTGCAGACTTTCAAGAAACTTGAGACAAATTTCTTGTAAAAGTTACAAAACCCTAGAAATGAGTGGACTACTTTGACTGATTGAGGGGGTTTCCATTCCTGGATTGCCTTTAATTTAACCAGGTCCAAGGTGATTTGTCCAGGTTGAATTATCATGCCCAGGTACTCTGCTTCTTCAACGTTAAAGAAACACTTGGTGAGTTTGAGGTGAAGCTTGTACTCCCACATTCTTTGTAATACCTGATTGGTGCCCTGATGATGAAGTTTCAGATCTCCCTCAGTATGTATGATAAGGTCATCCATATAGATTAGAAGCCATCCTTCAGCCACCATATCCCAGAAAATGTTGTTCATGAGGGCTTGGAAGGTGGGAGGGGAGTTGCAGAGACCAAAGAACATGACTAATGGTTTGAAGAGGCTGAATGGGATGATAAAGGCAGCTTTCCAGGTATCTCCTTCCCTGATCCTGACAATATTATATCCCCATCATACATCAAATTTGATGAATATAGTGGAATTTTTCAGTTGATCAATCAACTCCAAAATCAGAGGGAAGAGATATGCATTTTTCACCATATGTTGATTTAAGTATCTGTAATCTTGACAGGGTCGAAGCCCCCTATCCTTTTTTTGTATAAAGAAGAAAGGAGAAGCTTGGGGAGATTTCAATGGTTGTATCTTTCCTGATGCAAGATGTTCATCTATGAATTCCTTGCATGTGGCTAACTCTTTAGGATTTAGTGCATATGCTTTTGCAACTCTGGAGAGGAAGTCACATGTGACTTCTATAGCATGGTCATATGGTCGTTGTGGTGGAAGTTCTCCTTTGGTTGGTTCTCTGAAGACATCACTAAATTTGCTGAATTCCCATGGTAGCATTGTGCCTGTTGGTCCCATTTGTTGGGCAAGTTCTGTAGACAGGATAGTTCGAGTGATGGAGAGATGGTCCAAGTCCAGATATCTCATGAGGTATCATTGCTTTATTGGATCAGTTTTCTTTATTCTGGACAGGACAGATACTACCCCTATGCTCCAATTAATGTGAGGATTGGTTTCTTGTAACCAAGTGATCTCTAGAATGACTTGTTCCTTTCTACAGTCCAGGACCAGGAAGGTTCGGGTTTCCTCTTGTTCTCCAATAGAAAGTTGTAAGGAGACAGAGTAACAGATTAATCCTCCTTGGTTTTTTTATCCATCCACATTATTGGCAATAAATGGCTTAGGGAGTTGATCCATTTTCCAATGATTTGCCTATACCAGATATTTATGAATAAAACATCTGGTTGCCCCACTGTTGATCAGGGCTGTTATGTCAATGGGTTTTTCTTCACCAGTTTTTCTAAGCTGAATCAGGAGTTGGATTGCTCTAGAGTTCATTCCTAATACAAATACTGGTGTGAGGCCTATTGGAGGTACAGCCATTGAACCTGTCCTCCATTTCAAAAATCCTGTTCAAAGGTGGTGATGTGCACTTCCTGTTCTTTGTCAGGAGTGGTGCAAACTTGTAAGATCCTTAACAACTTGTGTTGTTCTTTATGAATTCCCTGAGGGTGTCCGTGGTAGTGGTTTGGACTATGGTGGTGTGAGATGAAGTTCCTCTGCTCAATTTGGTTGGACCTCCTTTTCTGTGATTGCTGGAGTGGCAACCTGTTCTATGACAGATGAAGCATTTGTTGTTTCTTAAGTGTTCTGCCCTTTCTGTTGGGGTGAGCCATACAGAATCTATGTCCATAGCATTTGGATCCCAAATGGAGGTTCCTTAAATGGCAGACAAGGAGAATGGAATATAGTGGGTTCTTTCTCTAATTTTTCTTAATGTCTGAAATTCTCATCAAAAGTGTGAGCTTGTTTGATCCAGTCCTTCCACATAGTAGGTTGAGGATTGAGAGTTGCCATAGCATTGGCCAGTCTTCCATCTACTCCCCTTCTTAAGACATCTATGAGGATATCATTGTGGTTTGCCTCAAATTCACTGCAATACACCTGTAGTTTGAATGCTGTGGTGTAGGCATCAAAGTTTCCTCTCTTTAGTCATTGAGGAACAGTTTGTTCCTCAGGGTCTGGGAAATCACTTTGTTTTAGATCATAGATTGTATTCCAAGCTCATTCTTTTTGTCCTGACAGAACAAATGTGGTGTGAAATGCTTCAAGAAAATTGTCATATTTGGATTCTGGTGCTTTCTTATACCAGCTTTCAGCAAATGCAGCTCCTCATCCTTTGGTAAGTTTATTGAGACAAATTAGGATCATGACTGCTTCATCCTTCTGGTACATGTTGTCATTTATGGCAAAGTAGGCATTCATGGACATAATCCATCACTCTGTGTCTTCTGGTAGTTTGCTGAAATCTCCAGGGAGGGCAGCCCATAGTTCTCCTTTCTTGGCATCATTACTCCTGTTAGACATGTCTGCCATTTCTTTGTCACTATCTGTTTTCTCAGATACTGCTGGTTCTATCCTGATAAGGGGGGATGGTAATGGTAACAGGGCACTTGGTTCTTCTCTAGTCACTACCAGCCCAGCTGGTTGGCTAGGGGCTAACAACAAGGAGGAAGGTCTTCTCCTTCTGATTGGGTTCACAACAGGAGAAGGTCTTCCTGCAATACATTGCAAAATTGGCAAGGCACTCTGATATGGATTTTCATAGGGTAATTGATGTGGTGCCAAAAACAGGGTTCCTCCATCTTCTGTATAGAACACTTCTTCATGTTCATCAGCTGATTTGTCTAGGACACAGAATGACATGATTTCAATGGGTCTGATCCTTCTACTGAATAGCAGGGGTTGAGGGATGAGCTAGTTCTTTTATTATGTGTATGTGTAGTACCAGCTGTCAAGTGCACTTTGATAGTAGTACAAGACTAATAGACATCTGGTCTCACTATCCTTCCCATTGGGTCAGACTCATGGGTGGCTAATCACTACACATAGATTGTGTAGAACTAGCTGGGGAGATACTGTTACATGGACTTTGTATAAATACTTGGGTAGAGCTGTACCAACTGGAATCGGTAAGTACCATCTATGGTAGTTGGAGTTGCCCAATACAGTGACTCCAAAAACCCTTTCAATGTTTAACCCTGACAGTGTGAGAAGCACACTGCAAACACTCCTGGGAATTTCACTTAGGTGTAGGGGAGCCAAACAAAGTACAAATGTTTGGCTACAAATCAGTCTCTTGGTCATGTGATGTGGCCCAGACATGGCAGAGATATGGCCATTTTAAAACAGCAATGTCATTGAAAGGATTTTTTCACTTTTGAACTGAAAGGGTATCTTGGTATTATTAGTACTTGGTATAACCTTCTTTGGCTTTGAGGACAGCCTCAACCCTTTTAGGCATGCTTTCAATCAACTTCTGACACTCCTCAGCTGGTATCTCTTCCCAAACTACTTGAATCCTCTCCCATAACTCCAAAACTCCCTTAGGAGGATATTCATACTCTGCCAGTCTCCTTTTGAGGTAACTCCAAAGGTGTTCAATGGAGTTTAGGTCAGGAGACTGTGCAGGCCACCCCATAGTCTCAAATTCCTACTCTTCCAGCCACTCCTTCACCTTCCTACAAGTGTGCTTGGGATCATTGTTTTACTGAAAGATGGTTTGAGGAGGATCAAGATGGTAATACTCCAGGGTATTGAGGAGCTCATCCTTCAAAATTTGAAGATAAAGGTCTCCATCCATCCTACCATCAATCTTGGCAGCATGGCCAGTCCCCTGCCAAGTCATACAACCCCATACCATCACAGAACCACCTCCAAACTTGACAGTCCCATCCACAAGTCTATCACTGAGGCCCTCACCAGGCTTTTTCCATACCCATTTATGTCCATCTGACCCTAGGCAATTGATTTTAGTCTCATCTGACCATATTACCCTCTTCCAGTCCTCTATAGTCCAATCTTTATGAGCTTCAGCAAAATCCAAATGAGCCTTGCAATGTTTGGCAGAGAGAAGAGGACATTTGGACTTGACTACTGCTTTCATGCCAGACTTCTTCAAGTGGAGATGAACAGTATTGGCAGAGAGAGGCTGGTTGATGATGTTGGTGAGTGCTTTGGTCACCTGGACAGCATTCTCAGCCTTTCCAGTACAGATGAGATGTTGAGCATGATGAATATTAGTAACAAAAAGCTTGGTAGGACAACCTCCAAGAGACTTTGGAAGAGCAGAGCACTCTTTGGAGCAAAGTCTGGATATAGTAGAAGGGCTGACACCAGTTTTCTTGGCAATATCTTCATGAGAGCAACTAATATCAAGTAAAGAAAGAACTCTTTATTATTGAGCAAGAGAGAGGGATCTAACCATGGTAGTGGTTGGGAATCAAGAAGTGTGGAAACATTTTAAAACTCAGACACAATATTTATTGTATATCTTTGTTTGTGTATCCAAACAATTGCAATTGTACTTGAAATCTGCAACATACCTATCTAAACTTAAAAGTGAAAAAACCCTTTCAATGACATTGCTGTTTTAAAATGGCCATATCTCTGCCATGTCTAGGCCACATCACATGACCAAGAGACTGATTTGTAGCCAAACATTTGTACTTTGTTTGGCTTCCCTACATCTAAGTGAAATTCCCAGGGGTGTTTGCAGTGTGCTCCTCACACTGTGTCAGGGTTAAACATTGAAAGGGTTTTTGAAGTCACTGTATACAATTCAAAATATAATTCAACATAAAATATTATGAATTCACTTATGGGGCTAATAACATATTTACTTTTGATGGTAACCAAAATTTTTGTTGTAAGATTATCTTTTGTGGCCATGTGCCAGTTCCTATTTTCATACATTCATTAAAGCTGATAAAAGATAATATTATGTGAGTGCTGCCATTGTTGCTTATAATATTAAATTTGAAGAAAAATACCCATTACCACTACTCTTTTAATTTGATATTATAAGCAACAATAACAGCACTCTCACAATATTATCTTTTATCAGCTCTAATGAATGTATGACAATAAGAACTGGCACATGGCCACAAAAGATAATTTTACAACAAACATTTTGTTGACTGACTAGTCATTAACCTAACTAATTAGTTAGAGGTCATTAGGTCTAAAAAGTGTTATGGATTGACTCAGTATGAGTCATCATGAGTCATAACAACTCACAATGACTAGAGGCAAGTCAAAATGACTCAGAATGAGTCATAATTAGATCACATGACAGGAACTCAAGTCTTCAGAAGTCAGAATGACTCCAGACAACTCACATTTGAGTTCATACTCCAATTTCTAACTAGTATATATATGGCATGTAATGTACAACAATGCTGTAATGAATCTATAACCATTCACCTCTGGTTTCATTCCACTCTTACCTCACCAGAGGCTATCACTCCACATTAAACTCTATTCTATTGCAACCACAGTACCCATACCCAGGTACTGATACTCTACCAAGTCAAAACTCTGCTAGTACAGTGAGTCTCACACTGTGCATCATCTCTTCATTACTGTGTCCCAAGTGAAAGTGGATAGTGGTGCTGTATCCACATATCCATCCTCCCACTTTCATTACCTTACTTGCAACCAGTTTTGGTATTCTTCTTTGCAGCCTCTCCAGAAGTATGATAATGTTGACTGTTGCTCAATTTGTGTTTACATTTGTCTCTGTATTTCTCCTTAGTAATAATTTGATGGACTATCCAGATAGCCAGAATAGGGGCAGGAGCACTTCAGTTGCTCACCATGTGAGTGCATACTCCTTGCTGTGATTGTACATTACTCATCCACATGAATTAAGCATTATCTCAGCTGACTTGTACAGTCCCCAAGTACATTTACATCCTCTTTAACCATACTTGGTTGTTTATCTTTGGCTAGGAACATGGCTTACCTCAAGTGCTCACCAATTTTTTCTGTCTGTGAGTGCTTCATTCCACCATGCATAACCAATATTTCTTTGATATTTATGCTAGGCTGGGTTAGGCCTTGGCAGTCCCATTGGGGGTCTTTTGAATGAATGGTGGCCCAAGAACACCGAAGGTGAGTGCTCGTATCATGAGGTGCACCGCCCCTGCCTCCGCCTCCGCTCCGGTTCTGTTGTCGCCTGTACCGGATGACCGGAACACGCTAGTGTCGCTGTCATCATGTCATAAGCCTGATCAACCTAACTCAGACACACGACGATCAGTGAAAAAGGATTGGCATAGAAACGACGGCATAGGCACGGAGTAGTCGCGCAGATGGACGACGCCAGGTATGTGCCTGGCTCCCCCTAAAAATAGGAAGCTCGATGACTCGATGCGTAAAAGCTGCCAGCGTCACGATCACTGATTCCAGTGATCATCCACACCCCCACAGGGTCGCAGGTTTATTGTACGTATTATTCTGGTCAGGACCAAAGTACGAAAGCGCTGACAAATATTGGACCATAAAATGCCGGCTCATATGGGTATCATCGGGATCAAGAAGTAGTGTCTTTTGTAGACCGTTCTCGCGGCTCGGTGATGAACGAGGTGAGAAGTCCAGCTGTGTGACAGGCAGAGGCGGGAAGCGCCGCCCAGTGGTAGTCTATCCTGCCTAAGCTAGTCAGGCCACGCATGTAGCGTCACAGCCACAGAGTAAGTAGTCAACCACAAAACGTCGATCCGGCAAGATAGGGATATTTCTCGAGAACAGCAATCTGCCATGCCTGAACTGCTAACGCAACTTGAAGACTGGGTTGCAGAAGCTATTTTCACGGACCCAGGAGCTCCTGTTCGTGTCCCTCGTGTCTGACGCTCTGACAATCCCTCACCTGGTCCCTATACCGTCATAGTACATGTGACGTACCCGACTGCGACGGGATTGACGTTGAGTAGGTCGTACAGGCCATATAGTGGCCTATTTGCTCTATGTCTGCTGTCCCTCTGGCGGAGGTGCGCTTGCACACAGCTTCCAATACACTAGCTAGCCACCATCGTTAAATCTTCAGGACCAAAGGTCCGAGGATGACAATAGACGGGCTTGCATTGGTGCTGATGGCGGCAATGGGCCAAACCTTTGTTTTTGAAATCTGAGCCTGAACGCCGGCGATTTCAAGTAGGTCAGTAATATGGTTGTAGCACTGGATTTCGGGGTGGTGGCGTTCACTGAAACGGTTAGTGGATCATAACGGTAGTCGACGGTCAGGACCACTAGCCTGCAGCCGCATCCGATACATTCATTTATCCTGATCGCTCAGCCTGTCAGCTATTGGCGGTCTGGCGATGTCGCACTCATGATCTTCGCTGCTACTCACTTGGTTCTCTTTGAAAGAAACCTCGTGAGGGGGCCAATGACTTTGGAATCAACTTTGTCCTTTGCACAGGGCTCCCATGACGCCGGGCATGTGCGATGCTGTGTCTGGCACTCTCGTTGTATATCTTTGACTGTGTACTCAGTATGCCATCGTATTTTCCACCCACGTCGTCGCGAGATTATTTCGTGTCTGTCTTGCCCATATTTTGGCTACACATAATGGATAAGCGGTGGGTCAACATCTTCTCTTACACGGGATAATCAGTCCAGCGTCCGAAAACTCAACACGGACCTGTAGCCTCCTTGAAACATTTTGGCCGCTACAGCCAGCGGAAATTTTTCGGAAAGCCCACGACCTGTCGGAATATCTCTGAATGGACCCGTGCCAAGGACCCTTACATCTCCCATGTCCTATGTTGAAAACGAGTGATAACATTTATTTAGTTACAACAAGTAGTCATAGGTTCCAATAATATAGCGTATCCTGTACATGGGGGAGAAGGTTATTTCACATACGAGCTCAAAGCGGGACCAGGGTATCACTATCGCTGCATCCATCACGCTGGAAAGCTCTGGGAAGTCTGCGCTCTTTCAGAGCAAAGGAGACCTGTGTTTCTTGCCTGCCTGCCTCTCGAGTTCGTTGCTCTACGATCTCAGAGCCAGGCATTAGGGTTAGGTTCGGTGCCATCGAGTGCTACACGGGGGGATTAAGTCTGACGAGCACGGTGCGAGCACATCATTCGCTGCTTACACTCAAGCTCTGTCACATGGGTGTCTCCCTCGCTGGTGCCCTCGGCGGAACTCGTCGTAGTAGAGCCAGTCTCGGGCGCAGAGGCAGTGCTTGGTTCCGCGGTTTCTGTGCCCTCCCTGCGGACGAGGCCGTTTGGTACGGGGGAGGCCACAGCGAGTTGGGAAGCGATTATGAAAGCGAGAGCGAAGACGCGAGACAGGGTGGTGAGCTGCATGCTTGTAGTGTGGTGGGGATGAGCGTCGATAGACGATTGATGACGAGGAGTGGCGTAGAGGATGCCCGATAAGCTCGTCTTGCTTAGCCAAAGAATGAGATGTGCGAGCGGACTGGTGTCCTCGATATCGTGCCAACCAACCTTTTTATATTCTGAGCTACTAGCAAGGAGGCGGAGTCTGGTGAAGCTGTACGGTCCAGCGCGCACAGCCGCTTGAGACAGAGTTTCGATGTACTTCGTGCATGATGCGATCCCCGCGCCGAGGACATAAGTTCAGCCACATCATGGAGGCATCTACGGCGTTCGAGACGGCATGTGGATCAAATTTCACCCGTTGTTGCGCCGAAGAAGTGATTGTGGCGTGCCCGCCTCTCGCCTGGGAGTATCTTTTGGGGTTCTCCTCTTGTAATTACACATTATCGAAAAGTCATGATCCGAGCGTAGAGAGATCCTATCGAACCGCCCAATTCCCGGATCCATGATGGAAATCAATCGATAAATAGTAACCGGACGTGAGCGGCCGCCTCTGACTAATCACCCTACAACTTGCACCAGTGGGGAAGTGGGCGACACCGTAGTTGAGAATGGGGACGGGTGGAGCACAACGTCTAATTGAACAGTAAAAAGTTGCCATCAGCGTGTAGTAAAAGGGTTTCGGAGCGGATTCCAGGGAGTGTCACGACAATAAGGTAGCTGCAGCGCACAGCCCTACAAGTCGCTAGCTGGCTAACCCTCCCGGCGGCGACCTGTGCACTCCGCAGCCCCCAGGGAGTTACCGAATGCGGCTGATTGACTGCGCCTGTAGTTGTGGCATCCGATGAGAAAACCACTCTGAACTGAGAGGGCGTTGCTGATACAGGGAAGATGCTGTGCTGCAGCGCCTACGAATGTCCGTCCTATCCCTGCTCCGCTAGAGCAGTGCAGAGTGGTGTTAGCATGCAAATCCGACGACGCATCTGATGATGATGATGGTCGGACTCGTACTAGGACAGGTGTCGTGGAGTTGGCACTGAACCATCTTCCTCTCAACTACCCCCGCGACGATCTCACTTTGAAACGAGTGCATCCTTGTGTCCTACGCCTGCCGGGTGTAAGCGACAACTCAGACTGTGACCACACGGCCATGTCGATCATCCCTTTGGGGTAATCGATTGAAGACTCCACCATGACTTGTCAGACTATCCCCTGGAACTTGAATATTTGAATATGGTCCACGACGATAGGACGAATGCCTTGCGCGTTACCACTTGCGAGCGCGATTCTTTTCGTGGCATGATGCAAGGGAAGAGCAAGTAAACCTCGAGTTGAGAGCGACAAGGTTGGGTAGTCAATTGCTTACCGCGCCACTGTATTTCCTTTTTTGGGCGTCCGTTCCCACCCCGACGGGTGTGCGCCGCCTTGAAGTTGTTGAGCAGTCAATGTCAGCATCCACCTCACTCCCGCACTCACCTCCACCCTCAGACCGGCCTTACAAACCAGACATCCCGGGGAAGATGACGGTCTGCGTAATACAAAGACACCAAGTGATATGAACTCGGGAATGATGTATATGTCTCGAGATGACCAATACTCCCCGAGGACGGCAAACACCTTACCAAGCCCTGCCCAAGGCCTTCGAGCTGGCGCACCGATCCTCCAGTGCCTATAAATTATGCCAGTGTCCTCGTTCACCATTCAACATCGTCCCCGAAAACCAAATTTCGAGATCGACTATCCGCACTTCACATCTAGCCAACATCAGTCATGTCCGCTACACAACAAACGCCCGCACTGTTCAAGCCAATCAAGGTCGGCCCAGTGAACCTGGAACACCGTGTCGTGCTAGCCCCGTTGACCCGTCTACGAGCATATGCGTCCCACGTCCCCGGACCTCAGCAGGCATCTTATTACTCTCAGCGCGGTTCCGCACCCGGGAGCTTGCTGATCACGGAAGCAACCTTCATCTCTCATGATGCGGGCGGATACGCGCATGTCCCCGGAATATACACTGAGGCTCAAATCCAGGGTTGGAAAAAGGTACGGGACTGCCTTCTTTTGCCCACAAGAAATCTGTCTGATGGTGCATGGCGACAAGGTCACGGATGCGGTGCACGCGCAAGGGTCATACATCTTCCTCCAGCTCTGGGCTCTGGGTCGTGCTGCCGACCCAGACGTCCTCGAGAAGCAAGATCCGCCATCGCCCTATGTCTCCGCATCGGCTATTGCGCTCACCGGCAGCTCGAAGGTGCCTCGTGCGCTGACAGAGGCCGAGATCAAGGATTACATCGCCTCGTATGCGAATGCTGCGCACAACGCCATCTACGGTGCCGGGTTCGATGGAGTGGAGCTACACGGCGCAAACGGATATCTGATAGATCAGTTCCTTCAATCGATGTCCAACACACGCACGGACAGGTGGGGTGGGGATGAGGAAGGTCGGACACGATTTGCGAGGGAGGTCGTGGATGCGGTCGTGGATGCGGTCGGTGCTGAGCGAGTGGGTATCCGGATCAGTCCCTG
>JBBPMG010000861.1:0-12169 GCA_038090195.1 Boletellus deceptivus | reverse complement strand
ACTCACAATTTCAATAGTTGTAGCATGAGTCATTGTGACTCATTGTGACTTGATATGACTTGGACATGAGTCCATCTGAGTCATACCGAGTCATAATGACTCGAGTCTAGAGGATAGTGTGACCTATTGATAGGTTATGAATAAGATCCATTTATCCTAATGTTATTAGCATAATTGTAGTAGAATGTTCCAATTGTTCCGGTAGTTCCGGTTGTTCCGGAACCTTTAGAACTCAACACAGTTGGTACTGGACAACTGTTCCAGTAGTTCCGGTTATTCTGGAATCTCCGGAACTTGATACAGTTGATACTCGACTAGTTAGTTACACTATGTCTGGTTCATTGCATGAACTGGGCATGTACTAGCCTTTTTCAATAAGTAGAACTCTGGCAAAGAGGACTCAAGAATATGCTGTATTGTGCAGATTGAGAATGAGATACAAATGTGCAGTTCTATGATTTAAATAGGGAGGGACACATAAGCATGGAATGCTGTAGAATGCGATAGAAATCAGAAAGTAAGTAAGCAGCTATGACTGTCATGGCTGCAGAGACAAAAAGAGAACAAAGGACAAGCTAAATATGGGATGGTACAATCTGGGAACTGATATGGGAAATGTACACCTCTGGACTGTTAGCGACCATGAGAAAGTGTTCATAATCATAATAGAAAATACTTGAGATAGCGGAGCAGCGTGGACATAGGATGGATAAGAGGAAGATGTGTGGAAAAGGAGTAAAAACTGTAACAGGCACCCTCACAGGGTGGAGCAGGTAGAGGAAATCATGAGAGCAACTATACAAACAAGTATTTAAGTTTTAAAAATAAATAACAACTCACAATATGAGTCAGACAGGTAGGAAATGCAAGGACAAAAATTAATGTCTTATCAGATCAAAATCAAATTTATATTCTGTTGTTTCATCCTGTGTGAACAGCACATCAGGTCAACTCTTTCTAGTAATATTAAATTAAAAGAGTGGTGGTAGTGGATATCTTTCTTCAGATTTAATATTATAAGCAACAATAGCAGCACTCTCATAATATCATCTTTTATCAGCTCTAATGAATGTGTGACAATAAGAACTGGCATATGGCCACAAAAGATAATCTTACAACAAACATTTTGGTTACCATCAAAAGTAAATATATTATTAGCCCCATAAGTGAATTCATGATATTTTATGTTGAATTATATTTTGAATTGTATAATATGTGACTCAAAAGTTTGGAAATCTTGATGTGTTAACAGTTCATGCCTGTGATGTGAGTCAACTGCAGCTGTGTGCTTGGTTATAGTATGCCAACACTATTTATGTAATATCTGCATTGAGCTCACATAATACTAATCCTACTTTTTGACATGATCTGATTCCTGAATCAAGGGTACCACTGTTACCTGCATAATATATTCCAAGTGATTGGTGGAACATTGGACATTGAGTCATACAGATTTGAACTGGGCGCTAAATCGTGCCACCGTGCAATCAAAACTCATTCAAATTAATGCTAGTCGTGCGTATGAATCACCGAATCACGCTGATGCCAGTGTAAGGTATATCGCGTTTACTCATTTGGCGCTTCCAGCTCCATATGACCGAAGGGCGGGTTCGAAAAAAAGACAGCACGACTGTAGCAAGTGACACACCATCAAAGCTTTCCGTAGTGCTCGCGCAAGCTTGTCATCCCACCACTTGTATCCCTCCCGACCCTCGCAGCCTCGACCACACCCCTGTTGTTTCCGTAGCACGCCAGCGTTCGCGCACAGTCCTAACCTCTGAATCCTTCCCCCGATTTTCGGCCTCGCAGCGACACCAAGCCCTGACAACGATCCGTGACCCTCGCGATGTGGTACAGAGTAACCATCCCTGCCCGATACGTGTCACTCCAGTAGACTCGTGATCAGCCCGTCTAAAAGAGGCAAGCAGGTTGTCTGGGTTGCAGCCCAGTCACACGATCGTCTTATCATCCCTGAGACCTGAGGTCTGACGTCCCACAGGCCAGCATCCTCCCCCTGTCTACACATCATATCTACGCTCGCAGGTTTCCCCCCTGCGGTCGAATTGCGAGGCGAGCGTTAACGGTTGTATGTTACATTCGGACCCGCATTTCCAAAACTCGGCACAATAGTCACATGCATCAGCACACTCGGGAACAAGGCTGCGATGAGCGGATCATAGTGGTGTACAATGAGCAAGTCTCGCTAGTGTTCCCCTACAAAGATGTATTTTCCGCGCCTTCAATGATCAGATGGCTACCATTGATGACGGCGTTCACGAGAACCGTGTTGTTCTGCGTCATTTGTACCAGGTCGGCAATGGAAGGGAGATGGATGCTATTGTCGATGGCGGTCGCATAGAAATTCCTGAATTTGATGGGTTTAAAGCGAGGGATGGAAGCATAGTCGCCTCCATTCACTGAAACGCGCTGGAGGGCCCATGTCGGGTTCAGCTCGCAAAGAGAAGAGCTATTGGATAGAGACATGTTGCCGCTTTTGCCAGTGCTGATGTTTTCGACGATCGCCATGCCAGCAGGAGAATTGGGATCGATGAGAGAAAATTTAACAAAATCATTGACAGAGATTTTGACATCGGTCAAAGAAGAGGACTTTTCGTGCGATGACGCCCAAGCTTTGTACGAACAAGTGATGAAGATCAGCTCGCGCTGGAGACCCAACCTTTGTATCTCACCCTTAAACACGGATGTTCCACTGTCACTAATTCTCATTGTCACACCGACCCGGGCCGAATAACTCGGGCATGCTTCACTGTCGAGGCTGACAAATAAAGAAGCTGCAGAACCTTCGGCTCCAGCAATGAGGGGCATGACGACGGTGCCAGTGGCAGAACGGAAAAATGCCTATGAAAAGAAAAAAGAAAAAAAAAAAGAGATCATGGATGACGCAGACACAGGAGAATGGTACGAACGTTTCCATGTGCCAAGACAGCACCAGATATGATTCGTGGAAGCACCAAAGAAGCGCTGTGCTGCACTGTGGCCTGCGACAAGCCACTCGCATCCCGGCGAGCCTCCAAGTGAAAGGACGCAAGAACCTGTGCCACTGAAGCGAGTAGAAGGCCGGCAAGAAATGCGCGTTTAGAGACCATTGTCTGCAAAAGAGTGTATGGATTGTTGATGCGTAACGAGAACTTCGAGATGAGAGAAATGGCATTTTATACGCATTGTACATTTCCTGGTATTGTCAGAAGTACTAACCGATCGTCAGATGGATATTTAGCCGAGAGGCCCCGGGGCGCAACGTCAACCTGTCTTGGGGTAGGCACTCGAGCAGATCCTCGAAGTAGCATGAGTGATCACCGCAGGACCTGGTAATCTGCAGACGTCCTCATCCAGCATTTACTCCTTACCACTCGTCTTACTGCTGTCAAATAATTGAACGCAAAGGTGCTCGTTGATTGAATCACCCAGCTCGCCAACGAATCACACATCGGCTGCCGAACATGAAACAAATTGGCTACTGTCAGGCACCCTAGTACATCAGGCACCTCGGACGCATTTCGGGAGTGAAAATAATGACAGACTTCCGAAGGTCGTGTCAAACAAGATCTCTTGCGCTTATTCAAGATATTTACTTTGCAAACCGATGTGCCAATGTCCGGTACAAAGCCATGGACGGTGCTCTCAAACGACCGCGCTATGGGGTACCCATGAGCAGACCTTTTTCCTGCGAAAATGGCAGCAACTTACAAGCATTTCTCCTGTTCAATTAGATATGTTGGATGGTGAAGCTATTTTCATCGGTGAATGCAGACATCAGCGCCTAGATGACCCACTCCAGCTCTCTTCGTAGAGAACGTTGTTAGAAGTGAGATACGTGCTGATCGTTTGGGGTGTGCTCGAGTTCTCGATAATCGCTTGATCGAAAATCGCATCGAGTGGAATGGCGGAAGAGATGGTGAAGCTAACAAAAGAATAAGTGCATGATAAGTGCATGCGTACTAGAAAATTCGACTGCTCCTACCGTTAGACGAAGCTTCTATTGCTGTCGACACTCAATCCGATACAAGTGTTCAGGATAACGCCTTGACATGTGTCACCATGGGTACTAACCCATGCGACAGTCGCTGAACTGCTGCTCCCTCGTATGGAATGAATGGTAGCTCAGGCACCGGAAACGTAGGTGAAGGTTCCCTATCGGATGAAAAAGATGAGATCATGGATGAACACGAAAATAAGGAGCAGTGGTACAAACCCTGTTCCCTGACAGCGCAGCACCACCCCGGTTGCTACTGTTAAGAGACACTGTCCTTTGACTCCGCGGAAAGTTTGAGGGGCCCTTATGGGCTTAGCCGGCGATTGCAGACAAGTGGACCGAGTTCTTGGGGAATATCTATGAACAACCCCGCCTTGGGCACGATCAAGTCATCGGCGAGATCGAAGATAGCAAGTGAAGCGATGAAGGCACCTCACCCGGACACCTTGATCCATGATTTACTCTCACCCTAGCAGCTGTTTGATGTAAAACCACTGGGACCCTAGTAGCACCTTATGATGCATGAGTCCCGCTACTCGTCCCGTTCTAAGCATTTTCTGTGTGTCACTGGTGCATAAATGTCCGTCCCATGTGATGCACGAATCCTGCATGCCCCATCCTAAGCACTGAATACCGGTCTTTGTGATGCATCATCCTGTGCTCACCTTGTCGAGCTGTCGTGTCTGAGTGTGATACATAAGTCTCCCGCCGACAAATAGGCACTTGAAACCGTCCTCGGCACCATGCATAACAACTAGTGAAACATACAAGTAGCGTTGTAAGCAAGACCTTGTTGCGGTTAGCACGGCTTAGCAGGTGGTACGCTTGACATAGCACTGCCACGCTCTGTGCCAATTTGGGGCGCAAGAATGAATTGCACAGGTCATTATCTAATGCAACACGTCGTGCCCACAGCCCGAGGTCTGCATCCTGAAACCTGTTTCTGTTCAAGGAATGCAGTGTTCAAGCGAGTCGATTGGAGTCCCAGTGGGGCGGTGATACGGTGATACCACTCTTCTCACTTTGCTCACCAATTATTCAGCTCGGATGGGTCTCGTCGGACTTCTTCTCACCTTGGCTGCGACATAAGTGGCAGGTGCCTGCAAAGCGGCCTTTCACAACCAATTTCTACGTCGCTGCACAGCCAGGGTGCCCCTGATCCGCCAGAGACCAGTGACGCCGTATTTGGGTGAGCCCGAGAGTGTCAAGCTGAAGCACGAAACCTTTGACAGCCCATAGCCTCTTCTACAATTAGCGGTCACTACTCACAGATGAGGCTGTTCTTTCCGTACCACAGCAGCTCTGAAACTACGAGGTTGTTTGGCATCGCGATCTGGAACCATTGACGACGTTCATGTCACGGCTGCCACCCTCTCGCCTTCCGCTTCCGGGGAGGTCGAAGATTCGAAGTGTGGGGTCTCATTCTTGCTTTTCTCTCCAGCCTGAGGGCTTTCATATTCACGAACCACGGCGACCGGCGCGTATAGTCGCACTCTTTACGCGAATGCGGGTAAGTGCCATAGTAGGGTGCCATATAGCAAGTAATGTCAGCAGTGGCAGCCTCTAGTTTCAGGTATTGATTGATAGCGCTCATGCAAGGCGACGGCAAAACATGTTCTGTCGCACTAGCAGTGCGACAAGTTGCATCCCACGCCTCTCCAGACGAGCATAAAAAGGGCGGACGACTGGTGGAACGAGAAAGTCAACAAGACACACGGATCCCCATCGACTTGAACCCCTGTGTCCAGCATGCAGCTGGAAGCAACTCGCTTCCTCCTCACCCTGCTTACATCGCTCATGATTGTAAACTTTGTCCAAGCGCGTCGTCATCACCAGAGTGACCAAGATGGTAACGGCGTTGACACCAATGAGTGAGTATGCTCTCAAAGAATACATATTCCGTAGTTTGTGGCTCAACGAGACGTTACCTTGCTTACTGTAGTGTGAATATTGGATGAAGCGTTCTGCAAACTCACTCACTCCCAATTCCAATGATGTTTCGGTCAGTACGATTTTGAGGGAATACTCTGAAGCTTGGCTCACCCCAAAAAAGGTCTCCCATGTCAGTCTCACCAATTAGATCTCGTCTCATGATTGGTACAGTGTACTGGTAGCGTTTTTGGAGCGTTCTCTGTCCGATGTTTGCCATAAATTTCCATCTTTATCGTCTCAACGTGCAAGCGTCCGAGGCCGAACCTACGACTTCACGAGAGGGCGCTATTTATCAACGTGCCCTGGACCGTCGCCACATGGACCACCCAGTCCCGTTCCATTTACATACTTGACAGGCTCTTGAACGTGCATGTGTTGCCATGCAGTGAGCCACCAAACAAACTCCCCGACGGAATGCAGAACATGCAACTTCGGAGGATCACATTGGTCAGACGTACAACACTTTCTCGTCACGGAAATGAGGGACTTGGATAATGATAACTCTGCTTTTTTACACCATATCGTCGACCCTTTTTGAAGCTCCTCGTAACGCGCCTTCTATCATCAAAGTTGCACTTCGGATCGCTTCAAAATCCCAGCTTCGATCGCCTTGATCTCTGTCGAAAGACAAAAATGAGCGTTGAGTGAACGCCATCATGCAAAAAGAAACAAATAAACAGAAGCCACACTCACGCAACGCGAGATGCCGACTGTGGAAGCGTGACAGACCCAAGTTGCCTGTGGGCGAGTGTGAGCGACGACCGAGGGAAACGCAAAGGAATGCACGTATAGGAAAACGTACCGATTGCAAACGAGACGCCATCGTGCCCCGAATGTCTCCAGATTCCGCTCACCTCGCCTTCGTCCGTGAAGCCCCAGACCGCCTTCACCTTGTCTGCCACCTGCGGACCACACACCTCGCGCACGCTGTCACGCGGGTCTCCATATCTTTCCGCAGAGAGGTGAGCGATATCAGCGTTCGATGACTTGAGCGAGGGGGAGCACTGCGGAGGTCCAGCGTGCTACTTACCCAGTCGCAAATACGATTACGTCCGCGTCGAGCGTCGTCCCATCCGCAAACTTGAGTCCATTCTCTGTGAATCGTTCGATCTCACTCCCGTTCTTGACCTTGATATCACCATTAATGATGTGCTTGCTGGTACCAATGTCTGTTCAAAAGGGGGAACGAAGCTGTGCATGGGCGAGACCGAACATCGGACCCATCATCGGGCCACGAAGGACTTACCAAAGTAGTATCCACCGGCACGCAAAAAGAGGAGCGCGAAGAAACCCGCGCCCTCAGGTCCAAGGTTTGTCTTGAACCCCGCTTTAGCAAGGCCTTCCAAAGTCTCCCTGAACGAGTGAACGCAGCTGAGATACACGTTATTCATCCTTGTGGAACTCTCGCTCACTTATCTATAGTCTGTGCGATGTGGGGAATGACGCGTTGTTGAATGCGCTTCGTAACTGCATATGGTAAAGAGTTGAAATGGAGATCTGCTGTTTCGGTCGGAAAGGTGTCGTTGTATACCCCTTTCAAATCGAGGATGTGAAAAAAGTGAGGTCAACTCGGACGGAAAGAGACGTCACACCATTGATCAATTGTTCGAGCGCCGTGATTGAAATAATGAACGTAGACGAGCGCTGGTATCTAGAAAGACGAAAAATCAATCAAACTGTGCTCCAGAGGAAAGTCTAGGGTGAATTTGAATACATTGTAACATCCACTTTGTGATCGAAAAAGTCCTGGGCAATGTCGTGACCTTTGCGTGCACTTAGAAGAACACGCCCTGGTTCCGCGCGCTCGCAACATACCAGAATTGCAAGCGCCGACGACGACTGCCTTTTTCCCGACGTAATTCGAGGCGGAGGTGAAATTTGCAGAATGTACCACTTCTCCCTTGAAGTCTTCCTGAAGGAAATCGTTAACAGACGGCCTTGAAGCAAGCCTGGGAAACTTACCCTGCCTGGGATGTTTGGAAGATACGGGCGACCACCAAAGCCGGTCGCAAAGACCAGATGCTTTACTTTCAGAACTCGAGTCCCCTTTCCGCCTCTGTTGATTTCCACCGTCCACGTTTTCAGGTCATCGTTCCATTCCGTCTTGGTAATGACAGATGAGGTCCACACGTTGAGCTCAAGTTGGTGAGCGTAACTCTCCAACCAGTCAGCGAGCTGAACACATAATATGACCGATTAAGCGCAAAACAAAGACTCTGCATTGGCCAGGGCCGTACCTTCGAAGCAGGGCTGAATTTAGGCCAAGTGGGTGGGAAACTAAAAACAGACAATGGTAAAAGAAACCACCAACTCAGACCTCACTAAAGCTCACTTTAAATATGGAGTTTGGTTGTACCACACCGTATCATGCAAGCACAACGCTTTGTATCGATCCCTCCACTAGAGTCACGTGAATCTTCCAAAATAAATCTGAATTCGGCATGAAGGACCCACGCTGTCACCAATCCGAGGTTTCTTGTCGATAACCAAGTGCGAAACGCCGAGGTACTTGAGTCTCGCAGCGACTTCAAGGCCAGTATGACCTGCCCCAATGACGATGACAGTCGGATCACCGTCGACAAGGTCCAATTCGCGACGTCGTCTCTCTTCCCAGGTGCCATGTTCAGGAGTTTTTCGACGGAGCGAGCCGATCTGAATTCAGCGTTCGGCCTAATAACATCTCGACGAGGATTGCATGCACGATACCTGCTCTGGAAAGTCATTGAGAGAATGCAAGCATGTGTAGATCGTGTACGCCTTCCAGGTGGAACCGGGGACGGGAACCAGGTTCACGATGGCCGTGCCCTTCCCAACTTTTGTACCAAACTCGATGTCGAGACGCAACAAGACGAGATCTGGGAGTATTTTCTGAAGTGCTGGAGCCTGGAATGGCCCGTCGCTGAGGCGAAGGTCCACCAGGCCGGTGGCAACGAGACGGCGGTGGAGAAGGTTCTTGATCCCATCCCTGCCTGCGATCGTCCTGAAGTCCCAGGTCAACGCCAACACGTCTCTCCAAAACCCATCATCGAGGAAGAGATTGAGGATCCCATCGATGTCGGATGCTGCGATGGCACTTGAGAACGCATCGAACCAAGCCCTTGCAATATCGGCCGCTGAGGTCACGGTGGGCTCTTCTACACCCAAGCGTTGGAGGGTAGGAAGTTGCTGGGGATCGCTCATAGCGCACCGTGTAGGATCGAGCGTGAGGCTGCGGCGATTGACGGGAATCGTTCCCTTGTACTACCGCAATCGCGGCGAATAAAATTTGCCAGGTATATACCACTAAAAAGACTCTCCCCGCCATAATATTGACGTTCAGTCCGCAGAAAGACCCTGGGAGGACATTGTGACTACTGACGACCATTCGCCGCTCTATGTGAGCACACGGAATTCGGACGTGGCAGTGGGGCAGCTCCTGATTTCGCACGCACGCGGAACTACTGCGTATATGCTGTCCTCGAAAAAGTTCTTCGCATTCCGCTTCATTAACTTTTCATTCATATCCACTACCCTAGTGACCGTCGTAATAACACGTCGGTCTGCGGACGACTTACACGGTCAGGCCAATGCTGGGCAACTTGGATTCAGGTTGAGATAGCAACTCACCATGAACCTAAAACCAGTGCGATCGCTCACAAGGTTCACATCCCGCCAAGCTTCTTCGCTAGCCCGTGTTTCAGTATCTGCTGGACCTTCGGGAGTCCTCCGAGGAAATAATCAATCGGTTCACATATCGTATCCAAGAAACTCCTGGACTAAATCGAAGCGAGGCGGGGCGCAAGGTACGAGCTAGAATCGGAGGAAACGTACAGCACCAGAAGTCGCGAGACTGATGGTGACAGTGCTGTATGCGCATAATGCGCTCTTGAGCACCCCTGTCCACAGTGACTCCGGCATGGCAAGGTACATGCACGAGTATTTTGCGACCCGATCAACCCTGTATCCAATTCTTTGCTTGCTTACGGCGGTCATCTTTGATTCTCGCGATCTTGAGAATAGCAACAACTCTGGTGTCACGTCCGTAGCTGCCGCTGTCAGCATGTGAGTAAACCAAATGAACTTGATTTACAAGGCGCTTCTGCCCACAGTCGTCTTCTATCGTGGCTAACGTTCACTGAGCAACTTGGCAAGCTATTTTAGATCTGAGAGCACATGCGGGGGTCAGGGTCCTGGGACGAACCCCTAGGCGGCGGCGTACATCAGATCTATCCTTCAACTGTGCCACAGGGATCTCAGAGATGATTAATGCTGCCTAAATAATGTTGAAAATGGTGCATGATGTCCAAAGACCAAAGACGAAGCCAACCCACATACGGACACATACAAGTAAACACCTGACAACTAATAGCTCTGCCCACAAATAATGTCGACCGTGGCCGTGGATTTGCGTAGTAGCCTCGCGGGGGTCGGGGAACACTGCGGAGTTTCGCTGACGGGCCAACCGTCGGTCACCCTCTGTCAGCGAAGGTGAGGCGGAGATGAAACGCAAGAGCATTCAATCCAATTTAGAGAGCAGCGGATTCTCTGCAAGCACTACTATCGGCGTGAGTACGATCCTGTAGGCCTGAAGGCCGGACTTAAAGCTTAAAGCTTCATGTTCGGAGCAGCAAACATGACATTCCTGCCGGCACTTGAACTTATTTCCTATCACTGTAATGAACATTGGTGTCCCACCTGTACGCATCATGGCCTAGTTACCCCCACCGCGAATACGGACCTTCTTGACGCAGAGAACAAAAGGACTTTGTCCCTGAGAGTAACCACGCCCATCCGCTTGTGTTTCGCGTGACGAAGGTCTAGTTGGGGAATACTTCCGAGCCGTGATGATTAGCTAAATGTTGTCCGTTGTAGGTCCACCGAGCCGCCACCGACACGGTCCCTGCTGGCGAGAACCTATTGTTTTTTGTGCACCTTGTTCTTCGTTGCAAAGACGCCACGGAAACTCCAGGATACCACGCACGCACATTAGTTCAAATCATCCGACTATGCGGCCTATCGTGAAGACATAAATTGACATCCGACGGGCGACCGACGGCCCAATACCGTCTGCTCCATCTCTTCTTTACAACAGTACTTCGTGCCACCTATGCCTTCATTCTCCGCTACCGTAAAACGAACTGAAGACGTCCTGGACGACATTGTTCGGATCGTCAGGCGCGAATCCCAACGCATCAATTCCGTCCTCGAAGAACACGACCGGGACAGACTCCTCTATGAGGTGTCAAGGTACGGTGACATGCATGACACTTCCAAAGGCACGATGCCAGTGATCGGATACTTGCAGTGTCAGACAGCTTCTTCAAAATGCAGGATCCCAGGGCTCGAGTAGCTGGATCTCGGGTTGGCTTAGATCACCCCCACCAGTGGTGACAGAGTGTCTCTTAAAGGCAGAAACGCTCCGAAGACATATCATGGCGAGTGGATTGACCCAGCTTCCCTTGTCATTCTGACCCTCGTTCAGGATGAAATCAACTCAGAAGTGAGAAGGAGTATCACTGGAAATAATACATCGTCTACCGCTTCCCACTATGACTTCGGATGGGCTGGTTCTCCATCCTCACAATTACCTGAAGGGCCACAAAGAATCCATCTGTCGACTACTAGTCCCATCCCTGCAGGCACCCAATCTTTGCTCGATCCTAATGGTGTGCAGGAGGATCCAATTCGCGACGACTTTGTTGCCAAGACTAATTGCGTGGATATCCGTGGCTCAAACGTCCCTGGATTGACGTTGAACAACGGCGGAAAGAACAACTCCGGCGCTGGTACGCCTTCCGTGTTGCCTCCCCTGCGGCGCTTTCTGACTGCTGGGACATGTGTAGCTATTCACTATAGTACGATGCCACCGCCGCTCATGTCACACGGTAACACACACCCCTAGCCAGTCGTAGGCTGGCCGCCTCTCTTGCACACCATGTTTATGGACTGTCTGCAAGGGGACCACTGTAGAGCAACGACTGGTTCCGTCGCCATGATGTTCCCATAATTCCAGTGCTGTATGGACAATTCTATATATGATAACACCGTCATTTCCTAAACCCAGTGAAATGTATCTTGTGAGCCCCAAATTCTGGCAGTGCGCAATCCGCATCCGGTCGTAGACCACGACTCAGACTGACACGTGCCAGCTGCTGTGTATCGGAGCTGAAGTCGAGTTGCTCCTCGCCTGTTTGACAGGTCGCTCACAACGGTCCCCCAGCACGGTATCCAGCAAGGTATCCAGCACGGCCTCATGGCAAGAAC
>JBBPMG010000860.1:0-12190 GCA_038090195.1 Boletellus deceptivus | reverse complement strand
CGTGGCGCAGACCGTTCTCCTCACAAAGCCTCTCCACTTTATCAATGAGCACTGGCAGGTACTGCCACACGGAACGAGTGAGAGGAAGGACCATCGATCGTAGGAGTAACCCACCCGCTCAGATTCGGCCATGGCAAGACCTGTATCTCGCCGCCGTCAACAAGGCATAGGTGACAAGTGATTCAAGGTACTCGCCGCACGTAGGAAACGCTACGCAAGCCGACGCCGAGAGTCGTAACCCCGAATAGTTGAGGTTATCGAGTCTGTACTCGGCCAGCAACGACTTGATCCTCGGGACCTCTTCGGGAGCAATCTCAGAAACAACAAGGTGCTGGTTCGAAGTCAGACGGAATGTGCCCTTGTGGACCTTGGCAATTTCACGAAGGCCAGTCTTGAATTCTCGTCCAGGTTCATCCTGAACGCGTCCGTTCTCGATAAAGACCGTGACGTGATGCCTGCCATCCTCGCCGACGGTCCAGCCGAAATGATCTATATTGCTCTCAAATGTATAGGGACGAGCCGGCGCGAGTTCAAAACCAAGTCGGGACTCTACCTCTTCCTTGAATTTGTCAAGTCCCATACGGTCGATGGTATACTTCAAGCGGGCATTCTACGCCCGAGGTCAACGATCCAATCGGGTGAATGGACACCAACTCTCCTTACCTTTCGGCTACCAGACATAAATCAGTGGATGGAATATACCAAGAACATGGTAGCTCACTCAGCCCTATTGCCATTGTCCCGCTGGGTCAACATAACCTTTTCTGCCACGAGCGGGCCCTGTTCTGTAGTACAGAAACCAATGACGTCCCCAATGCGAGGGTATGTCTTTTTGTTACCATGAGTCACGCCCATACCACCACCAACTGTGACGTTGAAGCCCTCCAATTCACCGTCCCCGTCGACGATCGCGATGAACCCTAGGTCGTTCGCAAAGACGTCAACATCGTTGTACGGTGGAACGGCAACTGCGATTTTGAACTGGATAAAACTCGATTACTGGTCAATTACCAAAGATAGGGTACAGACCTTGCGAGGGAGGTAGAACTCGCCATATAACGGCTCGAAATCCTTGACAGCTTCACCAGCCACCAGCTTCTTGTCGAGCCAGATTTCGTGGTAGGCAGTCGTTCTGGGCAGCAAATGATTGCTGACGAGTTTAGAAAACTCGTAAACACGGCCGTGAAGCTTTGACAAAGAAGGAATGGCAGAACAGATAACATTGCTGGCAAGATATGGATCACACCCCATTCGATAAAGTAATACAACGTACCGATTCACGTCGCCACACGCAGCCAAGGTGTCCATCAGTACTTGGTTGATCTTCTGAATGGAGGGCTTCAAGTGACGCTTAATAACACCGTGAAACTGGAAGGTAGACCTCGTGGTAATCTTCAGTGTCCCGTTACCATGCTCGTCGGCGATTTGGTCCATCTGTAACCATTGCTCTGGCGTGCAGACACCACCTGGCGTGCGTACACGAATCATGAAGCTGTATGCTGGTTCAACTCCCTGAGTCTGACGCTCGTCACGAATATCCCGGTCGTCCTGTTGATAGATCCCGTGGAACTTGGTAAGTTGAGTGTCAGATGGAGCGAGTGCCCCGGTAGTCGTATCCTCCAAGCCCTCTGCGATGGTACCACGAAGGTAATCAGACGCGGCTTTAATGTGCTCGTTCGTGATTGGCTCGGGTTCCACTTCCGTAACCTGGACGTTGTCGACTCTGAGCGCCTTCCAAATCTTGGGTTCCCAAACCTTGTACCCGGTCTCAGGTCCGTCGGGGTCTTGATCGTCTCCCAGACCGAGGTCAACAAAACGTTGGCCCCCAAGTTGCTCTAGGCGCAAATCGAGGTCCTTGCTCGGTTTATTGTAATAATGAGCGTCTTCGGGTCGAGGCCAGTAGTGGCTGTCTCCGAGGCCAAAAACAGTGTACTGCAACTTTGGAAAAGGTTTTTCGTTCCGGAGTGCGGCAGCATTCAAGGCCTTGAAAAACTGGCGCCCATTTTGAGGTGGCTCACCCTGTCCAGCGACAGAGGTCACGAACGCAACATATTCCTCTTGTGGGAGGCTCTGGGTGGTCACCGAGTCGAAGGTCCCAAGGGTGGCCGACACGCCTCGTGCCTTGGCACGGCTGACAAGTTTTTTTGCATATTTTTCAGCTGTGCCACCGTCTGATGCATACAGTACGTGAAGGGGTGGTGCGTCAAGCGCAACGAGTAAATCGTCGTAGGCCCGCTGGGCTTTTTGCCTACGGGCTTCTTTGAGGCTCTCGCCTAAGCTGCTCACAAGTTCGGTAGCTAACTGAGGGCTGGAACGAACAAGCTGGGAAAGATGGTTTTTTCTGTCAAGGAACTGCTGTAGATCGTTCTTGACAGCATCAGAGTCAAGAGTGAAAGGTTCTTTGCCTTTAGCCTCCTTAGTAGGATCCCAGCGATACAAGGGCCAGTAACCCGAGTCGACTGCAAGTTTGGTTTCCTTCAACAACTCAAGCGCCGGAGAGTCCTCTCCCTGGTAAGGAAGATAGGCCAGGACGACTGATGGACCTTTGTGCCTATCAGCTTCCATCACGGCTTGCAGGACTTGTGCGTAAGAAGAGTACACCGCGACGCTAGCAACGTAGACATCTCCATGATTCATAGCATACAAGCCAACATCTTGTTTGCGCCGATGGGGATCTGCGGAATTTCGGGATGAATATGGTAGAGTGTCTAGGATGAGGATGTTGACATCGAGACCAGAGGCTACAACATGGTGCAATCCCGACGACCCAAGATCGTACGCCCAGGCGTCGGAGCCAAGTATCCACCTGGACTTTGAAGGGAAGTATGCTTTCAACGCAAGGATACGATCGACGAGCACATTGGAGAGCTGTGAAGACTCCAACGCTGCAATTACTTGAGCACCAACAATACCGCTCTTCGAGCTATCGTCTTTAACTTGTAACCACTGAGCAAGAAGCCTATGCAATTCGGCGTTGGTTTCCCTAACCTCCATCAAATTTTGGACAGTGTTAACGAGCAATGTCCGCTGGTCCAACTGGCCTCTGACCCGACCAAGCGCATACTCCGGACTAGTAGCTATGTTTCCTTGAGTGGGAACTAGTTCGGGGGAATTTGAAATCTCTAGTCTTGTACCGAAGACATGAGTCAAGATCTTGCGGTACGACGATTCGTGTTTTGGCACATGAGGGACTAGAGCGTGTGGGGAGGAGAAAACGTTGCTTTGAAGGTGTAGAGGGGATGTCAGGGGAGTGTTGGTTGTGGTGTAAGCAATGTTAAGCAGATTGGACCGGTTGACTTGCTCAACATCAGTGAACCAGACACTCTGAACAGATATCTGTCCGTGCGCCTGACGTTCCTGCAGTGCCCCGACAATGTCGAGATAAAGCGGTGTCCATTTGGTGTTTGAACGACGGATCTGTTCAAGTACGAGGACACGAGAGGCTGAGAGAGGGATAGCCCGCAAGATATGCGAAGAGGAGAGAGGAGCGAGTAGCCCGATGGCAACGAATGAGATGCCATCGATCGTCGGGATACTGGGGACATTCCCGAGAACAAAGATTACGGTATTTGGATGTTCGTCACCACGTATCGTCAAAGGAAGGGGGTGACGCTGGACACAGGTTGCCGTGGCAAGCGCAGCGGATTCATAGAGCTGGTACGAAGCAGCAACGGGCTCTGGTGTCCCGACCGGCTTATCCGATTTTAGACCGTTGGGGCCGGTCTCGTCGGCGTTATCGGAGCTAGTCACTCCATTCGACGAGAGAGCAGCCTTTGGGGAGAGCAGGAACGGCTGTACGCCCTCTTCGGTGATATGTATGACCGGTCCATCTAGATCATAAAATACGTGTATGACTGCCCTTTTCTCTGTTCGGGCAAGCCGAGAGGCGAGAAGGGCGTTATCATGGGCCTCTTGTGATGTGTAAGAAATCAGAGAGAATTGGAATGCGGACTGGAGCAGGAGAATGTCTGATAGGTCATCCTTGACTGCAAGGTGGAGGACGAGCGGGAGGGAGGAGAGTTCCGTAGCAAGAAGTACGAGACGAAGAGCGATATGGGATGTGACGGTGGAAGTAAAAGAGACGAGCGATGCGCCTACAGCCACTCGTAGTATGGACACACCGGGATCGCCACCTGCAGGGACAGACTGGACCGTATGTTGGCGATGAGGTGCACTTGCGAGGGAGTTGTAGGACTCGGCGAACGGAGACAAGACGGGGCCAGGAGGCAGGGCATAGACGAGGACATCAGAGGCAAGAAAGGCCACCCGGGAGACTGCAGCGATCGCGGCCATGGAGGCTGATGGGAAAGACCTGATCAAGGGACAAGGAGTATCATATAGGGTGACGGAACTACACTTTGCGTAGCTACAGCCAGCACCCGGATCATCTACCACCCTGTTTCATCTCCTTCAAATAGTAATGGGCCCTTCCAAGCATCCAGATTGTAAACGAAAATTTGAAGTTGGGGTACGAGATCATGCAGTTCTTGTTAAACACGCCCTCGATCGCTTCTTGCGGCCACGACCCGTCCTGGAGGCGAGCCGTCAGCGCCCGACGTCTTACAGTCCAGCTGTGAGACTGTTTCTCACCGGAAGCTGTCGCGACATCACCAGCTTGACTGCCTTCTCGATGGGTTCCGCATCAGGATACCTGGCGTACATAAGAGCCATGGCTGCCCAACATGTCTGCACGACCTGGGTGTTTTCGTGCTCAACCCAGCGACCGAGTTCGCAAGTCTACAGCCCGAGCAAGCGCAAATGAGCCAACATCCCTCAAACCCGGAAAACGAGGATGTTGACCTTGTAGCTTTCCCCCCAACCACCGTCCGCACGCTGTTTCGAAAGCAGGAATTCGCACGCACGTCGGACAGCGGGGCTGTTTGCATAGTACTCCCCACCAAGTGCCAGACTTTCCAAGGCAAATTGGGTCGCATAAGTAAAACATATCCCCCATGAGCCAATCCAGCCACCATCTGGTTTCTGTACTTGGTGCAGCCATTTGATCGCATCCGTGATCGTTCGCCTGGTAACGTTAACGAAGGACATCTGCTAGTGAAATGGGTGCCACCTACCCGATCTCTGCTGTTCGGTAGTGTGGATAATGTTTCCTGAATATGGACAAGGACGTTATCACAGAGGTCGTACATTCCGGGTAGCAGAACTCAGTCATAATGTCGCCTGTTAGGAAGCCTGGGTCATCTCGACGACGCCATTATGACCGGCATCTCGTACCGAAGACCTCTGCAGCATTAAGCCATTCCAACCACTGCGGTCCCCTTACAAGTTCGTAGCTTGCGTAACCACCGTTTTTATTTTGTAACGAAAGCAACGTGTCGACGGCATCAAAGAGCCGGTCATCCGAGATGACCTTCTCCGTTCCTCTGAGGGTATACTGAGCAAAGAGGGACCTTTATCCATCAAGCATACGCACACTACCTGGTTCTGCAGGTACAGCACCGACTTAAGACCTTCTCCCGTGCAGTCGCTGACAGTATAGTTTTGTTCTTTCGTGCTGAACGGCCATGCTCCTTTGGTTCGGTGACGATACGCAGACTGATAATGTTTCGGATTCTCTTGAATTTGACAATTATCCAACCACCCCAAGGCCAGCCTCAAACTCTCCTTGTTTTCTGGCTCTTTCGCGAGGCCCGTCTCGACGAGCGCCTGAGTAATGAATCCAATATCCCAAAGTTGACTGCCATTCGTCCCACACATCATCATACCTTCCGCGCCAAGCCACATAAAGTCGGCGCGTTTGATGGCATGTTGGCGATACGCCTCCGAATTAGGACCGTCGACGATGAAACGGCACAACAAGTTCATCATCTTGGAGACGGGTCCTAGGGTCTGATATTCCGTGTTTTCATCCTCATATACGACGAGCTTGTAAGTGCGCTCTAGCGCAGCTTTACGAAGAGCAGGGATAGTGCAACCCTCGTAGAGAGATAATACGGCGTTCATCACATCAAGAATCGAAGTGTGGGGCGAATAGAGATCGACAGCTGCGACGTTATTGCGCTGTGCCGGCCAATATATGCGATAGTAATCAGTCGTGTATAACTCCTGAATGCAAAGATGTTGAACGTAAGAGCATGACGAGGATCACAGATTCATACTTCACGAAGGGAACGGATCAAATCGTTTTCTTCCATCTTGAACCGAACACCATAGAGATAACTCATGGGTATGTAGACATTGCGAGTGTGAATCCACCATTTGTAGGGATGGAATGGGACCCACTCGGGAAAAAGCCTAAAGCAATCAACGGAGGAGCCAACGAGTATCTGGAAGGTCCAGCGTACCAAAGCTCAGGAGGGACCGGGTTGAATCCTTCCCAGTCGTAAACATTGAGAATTGCCAACCAAAACTTTCCCCAGGACGGGACTCCCGTTGCCCCCCCTGCCGGATGACCGCAGTGAGCAAGACATGTTAGGTGCATAGCGCGAGAAGATTACCTAGCCGGTGAAGGGTAGCCCTCGCCTTGACGGCGACTGGGTGCTCAGCACTCATGCCGAGGATTCGCAGCGCAACATAGTTAAGTGCAGTTCCGAACACGGTCGAATGTCCTTCGATGTGTCTAGGAGAGTTACAAGTTGCCCGTCAGACATTTAGACCATATACTCACAAGCCCCAACCCCCGTCCTCGGGGTGCGCCCGATTGATGAGGTAACGAATCATCTCGAGACGCTCCTCTTCTTTGAACCCCATACCAGCAGCATAGGAACCAATGACAAGACCAGGATATAGGAACATTGGCCCACCATACTCGCCGGCCCAGTGTCCATCATGCGACTGGAGGTGCTTGTAAAATGTATAACCATTCTGAGCAGCTTCGAGTGGAGTTGTCGCTTTCGGGAGAGCGGGGAGGTTCTGTCGATGAGGTTTCCAGTTCATCGCACACACATACGCAGAAGGATACTCACAAGAGGCTGACCGGTCCAGTACTTGTCTATGTAGTTCTGGGGCCACTTGGCACACTCTTCATCCGTTTTGAGGTAGTGCCAGGTATGACGACCCCCGTCGTTCACAAGTAACCTCCACCGAGAATAATCGGTGAAGGGCTCCTTACCGGACTCTGGAATGTCGAGCGGAGAGTACAGTTTTGCGAGCTGGCGAGCAGACATGGTAGGTCTGGGGAGGGAGTGAATGTATATTTACCTAACCTCTGCTCAGACCATATTGACGACTGGGGGTAACGCTTCTGAGTCACTCTATATACACATCTAGTAACTATCGTTTCGCCGGTCATGAGCAATTTCCGAGACTCGTCAATACTCATCATAGAGACAGGCAGGACCGTCGTCAGGGCTGGTCTCGGTATACATGAACTTCTGAAAGTTCCCGCCGTGGTTCGTCCCGCTTGACTTGTTACTGCTCATCACTGACCTGCATGCGCGTTCAGGAAATACCTGCACGCGTCGGCCTGAGACTGACCCCAGGAGAGCCTTCGTCCAGTTTTATCGCAAATGGAAAACAGCAGAGTGGAACCGGGGAGGGCAGCGAATGGCGTCCACCCGCGTCATCAACACGCCCTTCCTTGCTTCCTTTCCACACGAGCACTACCGCAAAGGTGAACGACTACCTGGTCGGCGCACAACTCAACGAAGCGCTCGAAGCGGGTCATGACATCCTTGTATCATGGCCATTTGCAGACGGCGATATTCGGGATTGGACTCAAGCCGAAGCCATCTGGTGTGCGCTTTAGCCATCTGTGCCGAGTGTATTCTCACCACTGCAGCGTGCAGGAAACATGTTATCTTCGGCAGGCTTCAGATAAAACGCACTCAGAATGAATCTCCGGTCATGCTTTCCATCGTGCCTGGCCTCTCTCGTGGTTCCCAAGAGCGAATATGTCAAGTCTTTTTTGAGCGCTTCAACGTAGCCAGCTTTGCGATCGTTGAGCGTCCTATGACACAAATATACGCAACCGGCCAACTGAGCGGTGTTGTCGTTGACATAGGATACGAAAAAACAGACGTATCGCCCATATTTGACGGTTTTATCGTGCATTCCGCGCGTTCTTCGACCTCTCTTGGAATAGCTGATTGCGAAAAATACCTTGCCAATCTTCTACGTTCAAATCAATCTGTCATGGCGGCCGCTTCTCCTTCTGACTCCCCCAGGGATCCTGGAGCTGTCCAAGCGTTCCTTCTTGATTTTGTTAAATATATCTGGACCGAGGGCCATGTCCGCGTTCCATCAGATGGTCAAATTGCGGAAGTACTGGAGGACGAAGGGGTCACCGATATTGCTGCAGTCCTAGTCGCGGGAAAAGAAAAGGCAGTAATTGAAGCTGGGACGAAGAAGAGGGCAACCGCGAAGGCGTCCGCTGCAGAACAAGCACGCGCGAAAGAAATTGAAGCTCTTGACCTCATCACACTACAGTTTCGTGACCGCTCGATAACCCTGGGCAAAGAGCGACATCGATTCTGCGAACCGCTTTTTGATCCATCGCTTCTTTACTCTCAACACCGAAAAGATGATGTAGAACCTGATAAAGCCCCATTCTCGTTACAAGACACAGTTGGATTTTCAGTCAGCCAGACTGATGTCAGCCAACGACAGCACATCTGGCAAGGCCTTTTCGTCACCGGAGACTTTGCAAGTCGCGTTAAGGGTACGTTCTCTACTCTACCGCATAGCTTGTACCGAATGCTGGTCGGATAGGAATTGGTATTGCGCTGCAGTCACGTTTATCGTCATTTATACTCGGTAACCCAGATCAGCATAACGAGGTTCAGCCCCGGGTTATCCGTACTGTCGGCGTGCCCGATTATTTCGCCGAGTATCGAGAGAAGGGGGACGGCCTAGCAGCATTCTTGGGAACCAGTATTGTTGCCAAGGTCAGTACGAAGCTCGTTACTCTATACCTTACTAAAGATCGTCTCACTAGATCTCTTTCAACGATGCTCAAGGAAAGAATTATGTTTCAAAATCAGATTATGCCGAAAAGGGCCCACGTGCAGTGATAGAAATGTCGCCTGCGCTGTTGTAACTCGGATTCGAACGAAGGATACGTATAACATAGTCCCACAGAAATGGGCGAACCAGGCTGTTCAGAGCACTACCAGCTAAACTGTCAGAGGGAGTAGACAGGCGTACCGGTAGTGGGGCTGTCACCACACGCATGCACGACCCTTCGAAAGGGTGAGAGGAAAAGAAAGGACGGTTTCTTATCAGGCGAGAGACCCCCCAACAGGGGGTTATCTACCTAATACGAGATTTGTAAGTTCCCCGAAAACTGTACAGTTATTGGTCGGTGTGAAACTTTATGTCTCGTGAGGCCAAAACGCCTTCTTCACGACCACAAGTGACATTCGATGGCGCCCACTAAGAAATCCAAGGCGACCAAGTCGAGCGAATCCATCGCATCTCGCCTTGCTCTTGTCGTGAAGTCGGGCAAGTACACATTGGGGTACAAATCAGCGCTGAAGCAGATGCGTAGTGGCAAAGGTGAGTGACTTCGTTCGGTAAACTCATGGGGACTGGAGCGTGAGGCTGAGAAGGTCCCTTGTGCTGACGACTCCTTTCCCCGTTGCTTTCCGATGGCATATTCATAGCCAAACTCGTATTGATTGCCGGAAACTGCCCGCCCCTGCGCAAGTCAGAGATCGAATACTACGCCATGTTGTCGAAGACAAATGTTCACCATTTCGCTGGCACTAATGTTGCTCTTGGCACCGCTGCTGGTAAACTTTTCCGTGTCGGGTACGTTGGTCACATATCCTACACCGTTGGTATCCATATGATAAGTATCCAGTGTCATGACTGTTACCGACCAGGGTGACTCGGACTTACTCAGCTTTGCCGAGGGTAATGCTACATGAAAGAAGCATAAAATCCGTCCGGGAACACATATATGATAGTTCATATGGGATTCTGTTGTAGATCCGTCCTGGGGTACGTCGGGCAGCGTAATGCCCGACGTATCCTCATCATGCACCGATATCACACATATCCTTCGTCCGAGTCAGCGTTGCGACGCTACAAGCGCAATTCAGCATTTATCGTAAACAGTTGCCGAAATATGAACAGATACAAGACACGATGTGGACTGGACATACAGACCGTCACCATGATGGTATATCGGACCAGGACAACTTAAAGACCACTACATTCCTTCCTCTTTGTGCCCTGCGAGAGTCCCAGCTGCGACCAACTCGTCAATCATGCGGACAAACCTGGGATATAAAATGCTTTGTTGAGGCGGGCTAGGCTGTACAGGCGGACGAATCACTGGCCGAGGCTGGGATAAGAGTGGCTGCCCGGTCGGTGGGATCTTTTTCTGTACTTCGACATATACGATCTCGGGTTTGGAAATGTCGCGCGGTCGTGAGGAAAGGAGGTTATCGAACGCGATGGGTTCCTCGTCGCTTTTGTCGTCCTGCGCGTTCAGTCGGCTCCACTTGCGCGAAATCGGCCGCAGCGTTTGACTACGCCCTCTGTGGATAGGCGGCAATGAGACGGGAGCAAGCAATCCTTCCATTCGCATTTCGTGACTGGGAAATGGGGGCGGTGGTCGGAGTCGGCGCGGCGGCGCAGGGAGTGCAAACGGCCTCAAAGCTTCTGCAGATACGCATTTATTGATAAGTTCGCGGTGCGCGTGTTCGAAATGACTTTGGAGCTGCTGCACGCGGACGAACACCTCTTCGCAATCTTGAGGCGTAATTCAGGTTGAAATCCTTGTTATGCTATGGTCGTAGCACGTACCGCGTGCTGGACATTGCAATGCCACCCTCGACAGATGGCTTAACTCGACGTGGGTCTTCAGAGCTCCCAGTGAGTTATGGAAACGGCCAGAACAGCGGGAATATGAACATTGAAAAGTTCCGTCCTGTCATGGAGGTCACCAAGAATCTGACAGATTTGCCAAATGGCCACTTGCCTGCTGCACAACACGAGAGCAGTGTTGGAGGAGGTGCTGCAAATCAGAGTATTTAAGTCAGTGGTTATTAATGCAGTGCAATGAATATGGTGCCATGAGCTACAATTAAGTGCAGGAATATTTGCAGGGCTCTGGGTGGCATCAAGAGGAAGTGATGTTTTTTACAAGCACAGTCTGGTGCCAGCAACCATAGGAATGGAACAAGAAGATAGTTGTCAAGTTAATTACCTTTGCTAGAGTTCCCCAGCTGTTGAGTGTGATGCTACAACCCTCCCACTCACATTGCATTGCCTGGATAACACAATGTGCAATGTGAACAACCCCTTGCTTTGACAAGTCAATCTTTGGCATATCAGATTTAGATGGAGACATTCAAAGGAGAAGGGTAGTTGTTGAGAGGAAGGTTGGCTGATTGAGTTTGGGAGTTAATGGTTATTTATGGCTTGCAACAGTCACATGATTTGATGATGACTAATAAATGAACAAATAATAAGAGCTGAATATATTCTTTTTCTTCTATCTCTATACATCTAGTACTTGCTTTGGTTACAAACCTTAGAGGGTCCATAAGGAAAATTACCTTGGTAGATAATCATAATGGCACTAGTGATTTATAATAAATATCCCTCCAATGGATCAAACTGTCATGCTCTTCTATTTTTCCCTAGATCAATTTCTAGCTATTTTTTGGTCTTATTTGATCATTGTGTGAATTTATTCAGATTTTGCTTGCTTATCTATCCTGCTTTCAGACTTGGCAAGTCTAATTCTCCTCAATGTTCCATAGGCTAGTCTGGATCCACCTAGATTCATAGTGATTTACCTCCTTTAATACACAAGTCCAACTTAGATCTATCATCCTGTTTCACAATCAATACATACAGGTATAATATTGCATAATCTTGAGTCACATTGGCTTAGCCCATGTCTCCTCATGCCTGACTTGTGCTTTATCTCATGTACATATGACTAGATATGACTCATTCTGACTCAGGTAACAGGATATCATTAGATTTAGTATAACAAGGTAAAGGCCTCCAGCTCAGCTCACAAAGAACCACTCTTAGTCTTGGTTCCTTGCTTCTAGTAGCTGCTTACATGGCAAGACTAGTAAGTGTTACACTCCCCTATTTTCCTACATAGTTTTCCACATTTTTCTAGTATTTTTCCATACTTTTCTAGCTTCATTTGAATATTCTATGGGTTTTCTATGGGTATATTCATTAACCAATGGTTAGCTATTTCCCATTCGGTCTTAGTAGGTCTAGGACATCCTCATGGCTCATAGATCAAGTCCAGAACCAG
>JBBPMG010000859.1:0-12190 GCA_038090195.1 Boletellus deceptivus | reverse complement strand
AGCGCTAGCAGTGCAGATGCTGGATTTGCACACCGACGATCCTCGGGTATTCGTCATGCAGCGTCATCCTGTGGAAGCCAAGCCAGCCACTCTGCTCCGGCCGAATGACGGCTGTTTGTGTGATACAGCAACTCGCCGAACTTACCAACCTGTGGTTGTGTCAAGCGCCGATGGTATCCCGTGCTCTCGGAGGCAGGCCATTGCAGAGATGTTACCCTGGTCCGTCGGTCCCGTCACCCTGCTGGAAGGTTTTGTGTAACGTTTGTATAGGCAGTATAAAGAAACGTCGTCCGTGACGCTTTTTTTTTCGACACTCGCAATCCGAGTACTCAGCTTTTGGAATGTCTTCGACTGTGTCTCTTCCGTCCTACTGGTCGCCCATCGTCGCTCGCTCGCATCCCAGCGTGTCTCGGGCCCATGTACATAGAGCCCTCACGCCCCAGATGGAGCTGGCCCATGCACCAATGTATGTGTTCCCTTATTGCCATCACCACACCTTCCCAGATTCTCTGTTGCACTGGCCACCTGTCCCGCGCTATCTTCCTCCGCCGAGTCAAGAGTCGTCCTACTCCGAGCCCTACGGCGCGCCGCGTTGGTCGTCCGGTTCCAATACGGGACAGGTCTTCAGTACGTGCCTGCAGTGTTGGGAAAAGCCAAAGCTTCCGGATCACCGATTCTGTTCTGTCGCGTGTGCTCAGTCTGCTGCCTGCCTTGCACCAGCACTGAAATATATACCACCGCATCACGAGACGTCGGTCAAGAGTATGTGTCAAGAATTCTCGATCGTCGTCTCTGGGCGCTTGTAACTTAGCTTGGGCGTTTTCCCCCCCTAGTTGCGACGCGAGTTCTAAACCGCTGGAGGACCGCGCCGCGCCCAAAGGTGCTGGCAGTGTACATGATCACTTGGCCGGAAGTATACCAGAGAAGCTTTGAACGATACAGGTGAGGAGATGTGTTGCCTTTTCGAGTAGTCGTTTCGGGCGGCTGATGGCGTCCAATAGGCAAGCGGTGGAAGCCAGAGGACAATTTGAGCGCTCGGGGCTCTTTTCGGGGAACGAGCAGAAACGGTTCCGGGGTACGATTCGCTCATGTACGCTGGGGGAACGAGGCAACTTGGTCCCTTGCCACAACGAGGCGTGCTGGACGTGCGAGACGATCCGGTTGGGGTTTGAACCCCATTTACGGCGGAAACGGGATGTACCGAGGTGCGCTGGTGTTCGTCCCACGGACGCTGATAATGGTGATTACGCATCCTAGCGGTGGCGGCGGTATCCGCCTCGGTGCGGGCATCTATATGAGTTCTACGTCTTCCAAGTGAGTCTTCTTCCCGGACGACTTCTTGCGCGACTGGGAGGTCTGATACGCGGATTTTCTAGGGCGGACCAGTATGCGCGGAACGTGCACGATCCGACGTCGAGCATCCATGCGATGCTGGTGTGCCGCGTCGTTATCGGCAGAGCGTACGATGCGTATCGCGAGGATCCAACGCTCCAGAACCCCCCGGCGGGATATGACTGCGTGGGTCCGATGGCTTCAGGAAGCGCCTTTTTTTTCTCATGTCACACGACTCCTGCTTACTAGGTATTTGGGAAACCGGGATTGCGGAGCGACTTTGCGGACGAAGAGTGCGTTGTATACGATGTGGACGCGATTCGCTGTGCTTATCTGGTGCTGTACGATAAGGCGCCCAGCCACTGAACCGAACCGAATCGAGCGGTTCGGGTGTCTTGTTTTTCCTATCGGCGGCAATTTACCAATACTTTTAGAATCACATGGATGCGAGAGAGCATTGCGCGCTCATGGGTGCTATTCTACATGCTGGTTCCAACGGACAGGGCAAGGTAAACGGAGACCCGCACTGTGTGAGACGCGCTTCCGGGATTTGCTTCCGCGCCTCAGCTGGACCGTGCAGGAGGTGGGCAGGCGACTCGGAGATATCGTTGCGGCCGCACTTTGCTTATCTTCCGATAAGCGTGGGTCAGAAACGATATTGCCGTCGCCAAACAATTGGACCACGTCATGTTTGTTTTGACCAGGGTGGGGAGGGGTGGCGCCATGCCTTTTCGGCGTTGCTTGGGGGACCTCGGAGCATGGCCTGGCATCATCAATGTGTATCGCCTGCCACCTCACGTGAGTCTGCGGTCCGACGAGGGGCGAGCTCGTTCGCTGAGTCGGTCGGAGCATGTCTCGATAGCAAAACAAATGGGGACGTGACAGCGAGGCGATGTTTTGAAATGATTCGGCGCCTCGCCGAGAGTCGGGTAGGAGGTGGGGAGTAGCTTCCTTGCCTCCGCCATACACGCTGAGACTGAGACAACGGTCCGAGTCGCTCATTGTCCACGTCTGAAACTGGCCCGACGGCGATGCCGTATGCAGCACGCGATATTGCTTATCACGCAGGCAATGTATCGTGTGCAGCGGGGGACAAGCGAGGCCGGAGCTTTGGGCGCGTGCAAGGGGACGGAGGAGGGAGTTACGTGATGGGCCCGTCCTGAAACCGACAGCTCCGGGGCCACGCTTCGTTGCACAGTGAGTCGGGTGACCGACAGGGCGCGATAAGGGCACCCGTGGTCCGCAGCTGCACACATTTGGGGCTGCAGGCGGTGGTGGTGGGCCAGTGGGAGGAGAGAGACGGCCGAGAGGAGGCGGTTCCCCTCGCGACCCCTCGCGTGACGACGGGCGGCCAATTGGAAAGAGGGGGGTCGTGGTTACGTACGCGTGCCATGTTAAAAGCCCGGAGGGACAGCACCTCGCCAGTCCTGCCCCTCCTTGTGCCAGACTCGACATGCGCGGTTTGACTCCCGTCACCCTCGTCCTCGCCGGCCTGGCCGCGCACGCCCTCGCCCAGGCTCCCCCTTCCCCCCTCGGCCCCCCGTTCGCCCGTCGCAAGACCCTTGGCTTCGGCCCCGACCTCCCCCATGCCCGCTTCGAGTCCGCGCCCCTCCCCGCCGCCCTGGCGCTCGACCACGCCCGGGGCGCCTACGACGTCGCCCGCGACTTCCTCGGCCAGTATGACGATGCCCAGGCTGGTCGTGCTTATGTCATTCGTCCTGACTCGTACACGGACCACGCCACGGGTGTGACGCATGTCTATGCCCGCCAGATCATCAATGGCATCGAGGTCGCCAACGCGCACGTCAACCTCAACATCAAGGACGGCAAGGTCCTCAGCTTTGGTGACTCGGTGCGTTCCTCGGCGCCTCTCGTCCTGCGCCCGCTCACCCGACCGTAACCGCAGTTCTTCCCCGGCGACGCCGGAGAGCTCGCCCACGTGCCCGTGCACCCCCACGCTCACCACTGTGCACAGCTCTCCTCTGCGCTCGACCAGCACCGGACCCTCGTCCAGTCGCCCCTCTCCTCACGTGACCGCTCGAGGGTCGCACATGGGCTTGCCACCCTCGAGCATCTCCACCTCTCCAACTGTGCCAATGTCCCCTTTGTCTCCTCCTTCACTGACCCTCGCGCGGCCGAGGTCGACATGGACCCAAGGCGGCCCCTCTTGGCATTCCTTGCCTCTGCCCTCCCCGAGGGCCACCCGGCGTTCACCGCTCTCGCTGTCGACCTGGACAGGCATGTGAACGATATTGTCATGACCCCAGAGACACATCTTCTCGGGGACCATGCCTCCCTCGGCATGTCCCTGTCCAACGTTCCTGGCACCGTTAGCGACGTCAAGGCACGTCTCGTTTGGATTCAGGTTCCCACCGAGCACGGTGTCAAGCTCGAGCTCGTTCACCGTGTATGTCTCTGTCGCACTCCTTTTGCCCCTGTCTAATCCTTGTGCACAGTTCGAGGTCGAGATGGAACACAGTTGGTACGAGACTGCCATCACGATATCGCTGCCGCACCGGATCATCAGCGTCGTCGACTGGGCAAGCGATTCCCCCGTTCCAATGCCCCTTGTCGAGGGTGAGTGCTGACTGTTTCCTCGTGTGGTCGCCAGACCTGATCGTTCTTGTCCCTTGTGCGTCATGACTCGTTTTGGTACTGCCTGCGGCGTTAGAAGACTACCTTCCTAATCTGGGCGCCTTCATTCAGCCCGGCACGACTTTTGATTCGGTGGCTTCCATACGAGGTTCCGGAAGGAGACCGAGCAAAGGTGGAAAGAAGGGTAAGTGTGCGTCTGGTTTGGGTGTGGGTGGAGATTGACATCTTGTAGGTGCCAAGTCACCCTCCGCTCTGAAGGCCGCCCCAGTGCCCCATGTGAACAAGGCATCCTACCACGTCTTCCCCTGGGGTACCAACGATCCTGTAGAGGCTGCGCAGAAGAAGGCTGTGCGTCTTGGTTTGCCTAGTACGTCTGTTGGCTACCTGTATCGCCGTCCCCTCATTCTCTCCAGTCGACTCCAAGTACCCCCTCTCTTTTGGTAGGGATACTGTCAAGGAATTGGGCGATGATCTTGCTTCTCCCGCGGGCTGGCACACGCTTCCGTGCCCGAATGATCCCACTGGAGGGCAAGAGAACGCTGTTTGCAGTAAGTGTTTTGCTGGAGATTCCGAGCGTGTTGAGCGACCGGAATGTCTAGCCAATGCGTACTGGCGTACGACCAAGACAACGTGGGGTAACAATGTGTTTGCGCACGAGAATTGGGAGGGCAGGAATGCCTGGATCTACAATGGCCGTCCTCAGGGTACCAATCCGTCTCTTGTCTTCAGGGGCCATTTACTGATACCATTCCTCAGCCGAGGACGACGAGTTCTCGTATCCTTATTCGCCTGTCCCTGCAGACAACCAGCCTGAATCGTTAGACCAGGCCAAGGCACACATCAATGCCACGGTGACGCAGCTGTTCTACACTAGCAACATGGTTCATGATCTCTTCTACCGGTAAGTGAAATGATTTCTGGTGTTGTTTGTTTGCATCAATTGTTTATCAGCTATGGCTTCACGGAGTCTGCTGGGAACTTCCAGCAGTACAACTTTGAGCGCGGTGGTGCAGAAGGTGACGCTGTGATCGCAAATGCACAGGATGGAAGCGGGTTCAACAATGCCAACTTTATGACCCCTCCCGATGGGCAGAATGGGTATGTACAGGTTTCATGCGTGTTCTGGGTTGTGCCTTTACTGACTGTCTGTGCAGTCGCTGCCGAATGTATCTCTGGGACACAGATTCGCCTTATCCTGATGGGGACATGGAGGCAGGCATTGTCATTCATGAGCTTTCACACGGTCTGTCTACCCGTCTTACTGGCGGACCAAAGAACTCTGGATGTCTTGGCTGGGGAGAGGCTGGTGGTATGGGAGAGGGCTGGGGAGGTTTGTCATCGTGCTATTTTCGGTACAGACCACTAACGTGTGGAGCAGACTTCATTGCAACCTCTGTTCGTTCTACCTCGACTTACCAGGACTACCCGATGGGTGCCTGGGCCGCCAACCGCGACGATGGTATCCGCAACTACATTTACTCCATTGACAAGAGCGTTAATCCTTCCGACTATGAGACTCTCGACAAGCCGGGCTACTGGGGTGTCCATGCCATTGGTGAAGTTTGGGCAGAGATGCTCTGGGTCATTCAGCAACGACTCATCGCCAAGCACGGCTTCTCGGAGACACTCTTCCCCCCGGTTCCTAGTGCGGATGGAACACTCCCGCACAATGACTTCTACAGACCGCAGACTGTTGACCCCAAGACCGGTTCACCTAAACCTCTCATTCCCAAGCACGGCAACACTCTGTTGTTACAGCTCGTGCTGAACGGCATGAAGCTGCAACCTTGTAGTCCCAGCTTCTTTGATGCCCGGGACGCGATCCTCCAGGCTGATGAGATCTTGACTGGTGGAGAGAACTTTTGCGACATCTGGGAAGGATTTGCGGAGAGAGGATTGGGTGTCGGTGCGAAGATCGTTGGCCAGACGCCATGGGGTGGAGGATTCCGCACGAACGTAAGCTGTCCACGCTGTCATGTTGGTTGCCAACTCAAAGTGGTCGTAACAGAGCATCAGAGTTCCGACTCATTGCCGTCCTGACCAACCTGAGCCTGCACCGGAGCCAGAGCCAGAACCAGGTAATCCTGATGATGACTGTGACCCTGCCTTCCCCTGGTGCTGGCTGAAGCACCGGATCGGAAAGTGGGTTCCCAAGCTGCCTTGGGGATACAACTATTACTACTGAGTGCGTGCGTGGAATTACAAGGATGATTGGATGACTACCCGCATATGATACCACATTGATTAGATGACTCGGGTTTGCATGTCGAGTTTCTTGCACGATCAATTGTGGATGTTTGGTACTCGCTCTCCATCCCTCTGTCCGCTGTCTTGCTTTCATCTTGTCCTGATCTAATGATTTAATATGCGCTAGTTTATACTCTTACGCTCTGTTGTTGGCACACTGTTCATGAATGAAAGTAACACTTGGTGGTATTTGTGTCGGAAGACTGATCAGTGAATGGTTCATACTTGTTGTGCACTCGCGGTCCTGCATTCCCTGTGCAGTTAGTGCGGCCGGCGCTATCCTAACAACATCTCCTGGAACCAAATTGGCATGGTGGCAGCCATTGATTTGGGGCACTTCCCGCACGACCAAAACGTGTTTTGCGGAGCTGAAACTTTGTTTTTTTTTGGGAGGCGGCGGGTTGCGGACAATGAAAGGGCAGTAGTGACGCCCCTCGGCGTCGATGGCACTCAGGCTCTGGCCAATGTACCACCGGGGTGTGGGTACTATCATCCACCACTGAATAGTACTGAACCTCGTCGGTCGTCGTTCAGAGCGCACGTCGGGTAAAGGAAAGCATGGCAAACCGCGGTGCGCTAAACATCGTTCCCCTCGGACTCACAAAGCGGTTTCTGTTTCTTTTTTCGGGGACAGCGGGGTATCCTTTCCGTCGTACGCCGCGGTAGAGGAGCAGACCTGGGATGCGCGCGGAGTAGGCACCTATGTACGATGGCCTTGTTTCTCTCAAGGGCGAGGGGGGGGGGACGTCGGATTCAACGTTAGGCTTTCTTTTCAGAATCTCGGGGGATACACGGAGAGCTTATGGCCACTAATTAGTAGACCGGCCAATAATCCTGACTGATCCTGAACCATCGGTCACCATCGCCTACCATTGAGTATCGGCTGACCGTCTCATTGGTTGGCAGGGCATCAGGCTTGAAGCTTGAAGGGCGAGGTGGTGACGGGTTTTTTTTTTATTTGTCGTGCGCACGAGGTTTGGGGTAGACGTACCTGGACATGGCGACGAGACACCACCACTCACTCTCGTCTCGTGTCTTTCAGGTTTCGAAATGCGTCGACCTCGAACGCGCGCCCGAGCCAGCGCCGGCGCGTTAATGGTCTACACGGGCGTTTGCGATACGGGCCAAAAAAAAAAAAGACGCACTTTATGAATGAATGCGGCACAGCGTCGACGTGCTCGATGCCAGCAGCGCGACGCGCGATCGCGAGGTGTTATCGGATAAGGGACAGGACTCGCCTCGTGGTCTGATGCCGTGTCCACAGCCTTATCGCAGGTGCGCGCGTCGAACACGAAGGGGGTGTGTATCGTCGCGGATATAGCTCGCTCGTGGCGCTCGGGGGCGGCCTCCGAGGTGCATTCAGGGAGCGCGGTGTCCTCGACAGGCAGGACGGGCGGGGGGGGGGGGGGGGCCAATCACGTCCGTGCTGTCATCGTGATTGCAGCCTTGTCTTCATTTCCGCTCCGTGCACGCGTGCACGTCGTGGTCGAATGGCTCCACGGTTGTGAGATATGGGGGTGCTGATGATTTCGACCGCGTGTTTTGGAGGCCGAACGAGTGTGGACTTTCGGGCTCGTCTTTTTCCGTTCCTCTGATCGGCCAGGCGGAGCAACGAAAATCGAGTTCAGAGGCTGGGGGTCGGCCACGCAGCCCAACGCTATTGTCATTCGTTCATGTGGTTGCATTCACACCACTGCCGTCCGAGGATTTAGAACTGGTTCTCCTGGAATCGGTGATGGCGATAAGTTATCGCACGCACACACAGAGTCGTTGCGTCCACTTGTGCTGTATGCACGTCGTCCTATCCTCTCAGATACAAGGTAGAAGAGTAAAATAACGAAACACGATATCTTCTACAGTAATCGCAGCCTCGCCTCGTTCATCGAGGTGAAGACGATGGTAGCGTTTGCTTGCGTCGTGCACCCTCCAGATCCCCTGAAGCTAGCGGTGGTGGAAATGTCACCAACATTCGCGAACGCATTGCGAGAATGCATACACGCACTGTGAGTATCAGAGCCACGGGTTCCTATGGAGGGACGTGATCCTTTTTGCACTTTGGATCAACGTTCCACAGTGCATTAGGGCGGGAAGAGGTCGCATAAGGGTAATGGGTATTCGCACGAGACACAACACGGTGTCAGCACCTTTGAACCAGCGATCAACAAGGAGCGAGCATATGACGAAGATAATCGTGCGGGCCAATTCGAGATCCAAGGGTGTGGACATGCTGATCAGTCGTTTGCACAACCGTTTGTGGACATAGTACGCACGCGCGCCAACATTTCAAGTCGGTGTCTGCAAATTGGAGTGTGCGGTGAGCAGTACCTCTTTCTCCATCGTTGATCTCTTGTTCGACCGATACGTGTCTGAGGACGCTCTTCTCGCCGGCGCTTGCCCGGCCAATGGTAAGGATCTGGCCTCCCCTCGAGGTTTAACTCGACATCTCGGATGAGCTTTCAAACATCTGTGGTCGTTGTCGTCAGGTGCCACTCCAGACCACCTGCTTGGCGGGGCTCACCAGTACCTACTTTGGGGCGCATGCCGGAACTCTCGGAT
This sequence comes from Boletellus deceptivus, assembly GCA_038090195.1. Taxonomy (NCBI): domain Eukaryota; kingdom Fungi; phylum Basidiomycota; class Agaricomycetes; order Boletales; family Boletaceae; genus Boletellus; species Boletellus deceptivus. The sequence goes on along the minus strand of JBBPMG010000859.1, from coordinate 3,460 downwards.
GGTCCCAGAGTCCGGAGACATGCTTCCACCGGCGACACGACGTCCGACTTGGAACTTGGTTGCGGTCCGAGCAAGCCCTGTATCGTCTCACGGTTGCTAGTCGTCCTCGTCACCTTGCCATCCCATCAGCTGGCACCGACAGAGCAGACGCTGGTCATCTCTTTTGTCAATCCCGGAGGAATCTGGCACCATCTCACTGAACTGCACAGAACGTCCGCCTTCAACTGAACCGCACCTTCAGCGCGGACCCGGTCACTCGCATCAATTTAATTTGCTTTTCTGGCATCACAGTGCATCGTCCATAGCCTGGACAAGAAAGTACAGCGTCCACTTTTATCCACGACAACTGGGAGCGACATGAAGACAGGATAAACTTCTATGTCAGCCACTTCAGCACAGAGTGCTCGACAGCGGTTGGGAAGACTGGGTGAAGATAGCGTCTGTGGCAGAGAAACAGGAAATCATACCGATCATCGAGATCACTCTCATCGCCGCCGATGCGGACACTGCGCGCCAGCAGTCTGCATCTTTCTCTCATGCTCACGAACGCAAGTTGTTCTCGCGATACTTCCCCGAGTGGACCAATCTGATATTGCCATCATCCTGCACCAATTTGGTCTGTTTGCGCTTTCTCTCTCTCTTGCGAGGGTGGCACTGACTGTCATATTTCATCAGGGCGCCATACAGGTCTCACGCTACTACTTTGAAAACGGAACCGCACACTTTATCTACAGGATCACTGCGTGCAGCTCAGTTGGTTCTGAAAGCGCGAGAAGATTTGTTAGGGTCGAGTGTTTCAGGAGGCTTCGATGGAACGCCACTTCTTCGGGTATCGTCTATCACTACCTCCGCTAGTTGTCTGTCGCAGATTCGTTAGTTCGATGGGCACACTATTTGTCGGGAAAAGCACTCTTACGGGGGTTTTAAGGGCGATTTATCATTGGCAATGGCACTCGTATAGTGATTGTTTTTGGGACCGAATGATTAGGGCGTGGTTGCGAGCCAGTTGGATATTACAACCACTGCAAGGGATGCCCCACCGCCCAGATTGCACCCTCATATAATAGGAGGAGGGTTATCCAACAATTGTCGTCAAATCAAACTCTGAAATACGGGCAGGTGCTGAGCCATCTTCGACTATCCATGCAGCGCCTTTTCTATGCGCATGCGAGAACCACCATCCTGTCACAGCCGCTGTTGGGTCAGGGGTATGGACAGGCGGATCGTCATAGGACGTTTTGTGAAGTGGACCTATCGCAAACAAATGTAAGCTAGGCACTTGTCCAAGTTGGTACAAACAATGCGTGCATGGTGCGTGGGAATTTCTCCGACTCACTGTTTCTCGCTGGGGGCTACCATCCGAGTATTGTCAATCGCGCTGCACTCCCCTTTCGGCTTTACAACCACCAATCCTACAATGAAGAATATCAAGAAACAAATCAGGCGCCTCCGATCCCGTATCGCCAGTAGAGGCTCGTCTCCAGCGCCTTCTGAAGGCTCCAACACCCAGCCTGGCGCAGTTTCCAGCAACCCGAGCACCCTTCCGGCTCGAGCCGGGGAGGTGGGATCTCCTTCTCACAAGGTGGAGATCAGCACCATTGAGGATCCGTTTCCCGTGCTCCCCGAGAGTTCTAAGCCCACCACCGGACCGGGCACAGTCTCTGGAGGCTCAAACGTTCTCCCGACTGAAGCTGGATTGAGCACCGACAATCGATCTCCTAGGGATGACTCCGTTGGTGTAGAAGACCCCGGTAAGCATGTTCTCTCGAGTCGTGCATTGACGGTGCGAGCCTCCCCAAAGTGGAAAGGATAGCAGATGTTTCCAAGTTTATGCAAGATGTGGATCCAAACCTTATGGGGAAGTTCGTGCGATTCAGGATTCTCATCATTGGCAGAGCGAACGCTGGGAAGACAACTGTCTTGCAGAGGATCTGTAACTCGACGGAGGATCCGGAGATCTACGATGATCAGGGGGAAAAGGTATTGTACACCATGTTGGTATACTAACACAGCCAATAATGATGTATACTCAGGTTAATCTTGTCATTGAGGGCTCGAGGGAGGTGAGCGTAACCAGCCGCTACCGTGAATGTTTTTGTGATACCCTTACAATTTGTTCTGCTTTCACAGCGTGGTCTGCATGATATCAATCATGAAATGGTTTTCAAGAGCAACCAGAAACTTGTGTTCCATGACTCACCTGGGTTTGAAGCTGGGAAGGAGGAGGAGTTTGACCAGATGAAAAGGTTTGTAGAAGAACGTACAAACACCACCTTTCTGAAGAAGCAAATCCATGCAATATGGTGAGTAGCAATGACAAAATATCAGATTGTGCTTCAACCTAAGTAGGTATTGTATTCCAATGGATCAACTCCATCGGGCAGTCACTGTTGCAGAGGAAAGATTCTTCAGTGAATGTGACACTGGAAATGGTAAGAAGTTTTTTCCACTTCAGTCAAGTAATCCTAACATTTGATGGCAGTTCCTGTTATAATACTATTTACCAAGTATGATGCACTGATGACACAGGCATTTCAGCTGGAGTATCTAGAATTGCCTCTAGAAGAACAGCAACAGAGATTGAGGGAAGAGGGAAAAAAAATGTTCAATAAGAGAAATGTATGGGGAGATCTATGCAAGCTAAAGTTTCCTCCCAAAGCATCTGTACAGTTGGGAAGTATGTGTTCAAACTTTGCTCTATATTGACTATTAAAAATATTATACAAGACATGGATACATGTGACCTGGGATGCAACATACTACTTGAGAAGACAGCAGATGCATTGAACAATGAATCATTGCAGATGCTGCTGGTGTCTGCACAACAGAAGAACATTCAACTATGCATGAAATGTGCAGTGATGTAGTAAGAGATATGGTTTTACACACTCAAGTAAACTTCAAAGTAACACATTTCAGTGCACTGGAACCATGTGTAGACTTAAAAATGACATATAATATGGATTATGATCCAACTAGGAATATTGCAAGCTGGTTTCCCCATATAAAGGTATGATTATCATAAATATTGATGAAGATAAAATTGGTTGGCTGATATATTACATTGTTACAATTTAGGTAGGTGTAATATAATCTATGAAAGATAGCACATGAAAAGGTATACTATGGGGTGTATTTCAAATAATAGACAGTAGGTGGTCTAGCATGGACATATAACAAGAATGCAATTGACCACCATGCCATGGGGTGTACATCCATTGATAGGAAGTAAGTGGTCTGATGTAGATGTGAGATGAGAGTGGTACTGAACATCATGCCATGGGGTGCACTTCCATTGATAGGAAGTAAGTGGTCTGATGTGGATGTGAGATGAGAGTGGTGCTGACCACCATGCCATGGGGTGTACTTCCATTGACAGAGAGTAAGTGATCTGATGTGGATATGAAATGAGAGTGGTGCTGACCACCATGCCCTGGGGTGGACTTCCATTGATAGTATG
>JBBPMG010000858.1:0-12201 GCA_038090195.1 Boletellus deceptivus | reverse complement strand
GTTCTCCGTCGAGTTACAGATCCTCTGCAAGACAGTTGTCTTCCCAGCATTCGCCCTGCCGATGATGAGAATCCTGAATCACACGAACTTCTCCATAAAGTTTGGATCAACGTCTTGCATGAACTTGGAAACATCTGCAATCCTCTCCACTTTGGGGACACTTGCACTGTCAATACACAACTAGAGAGAGGACATGCTTACCGGAATCGTCTGAACCAACAGAGTGAGCCCTAAGAGACTGATTGTCGGTGCTCGGGCCAACCTCAGTCGGGAGAATGTTAGAGCCTCCAGGGATTGCGCCTGGTCGGGTGGTGGACTCGGAACTCTTGGTGAGCACGGGAGACAGATCATCAATTGTACTGATCTGTACCTCGTGAGGAGGGGATCTCACCTCCCCGGCTTGAGTCGGAAGGGTGCTCAGGTTACTGGAGATCGCATCAGGCTGGGTGTTGGAACCTTCAGAAGGCGCTGGAGACGAGCTTCTACTGGCGATACGGGATCGGAGGCGCTCGATTTGTTTCTTGATGTTCTTCATTGTAAGAGGGGTAGTTGTAAAGCCGAAAGGGGAGTGCAACGCGATTGAACGAGACTCGGGTGGTGGTGCCCAGTGAGAAATGATGAGTCGGAGGGAATTCCCACGCGCATGCTCTGTTTGTACATATTGCTGCCTGCACTTACCGGCAGCCAGTGAGTCTGCGATCGGTCAATACATCGTATGGCAATTCATCTGTCCGTGCCCAACAGCGGCTGTGACTGGATGGTGGTTCTCGCATGTGCACAAAAACGACGATGCAAAGACAATCGAACGCGACTCAGCATCCACCTGTATTTCAGAGCTTGGTCTGACAGCAACTTGTGACAATCCACTTCCTGTCATGAGGGCGCCCGCCGACCGCAATCTGGGTAATGGGGTATCCCTTGCAGCTGTTGTGATATCCAGCGCACTCGCATCTACGCCCTAATCATTCAGTCCCCAAAAACAATTACTGCGCGAGTACCATTGTCAAGTTGCCAACGATAAATCGTCCCTAAAACTGCTTTCAGAGTTCTTTCTCCAACATATAGTGTACCCCTCGAACAAGCCTGCGTCAGACAACCAGCGGAGGTACTGACCGATGACACCCGAAGAAGCGGCATCGCGTCGAAATATTCGACTCAAACAAAGCTTCTCGCGCTTGGACGACCAACTAAGCTGCATATGGTGATCCTGTACATAAGTGTGTGGTTCCATTTTCAAAGGAATGGTACGAGACCAGGCTGTATGGCGTCCTGATGAAAGATGTTACTCAGCGTCCCCACAAGAGAGAGAGAGAGAGAGCGCAAACAGACCAATTTTGTGCTGGATGATGGCAATATCGCGCGAACAACCCTAACATCTGGCGTTCGTGAGCATGAGAGGAAAATGCAAACTGATGGCGCGCGCAGTGTCCACACCAGCAATGAAAACAGTCTCCTTGATCAGTATGATCTCTTGTTTCTCTGCCGCGGACGCTATCTTTACCCAGTCTCCCCGACCGCCGTCGAGCGCTCTGTCCCGGAGTGACTAACATAGAAGTTCACCCCGTCTTCATGTCGCTTCCCGCTGATGACCAGAGAAGTAAATTAGATTGATGGGATCTAGCGTACACCAGCGATCGCAACATACCCGACCGCTCTGCTTTCCTTGAACATCTGGAGTGCCATCGGGATGTAAAGCAAGACAACGCATGCCAGGTGACAATTTGAAGGTAGAAATTTTGTTCTAGGTTTATCCTAATGTTTTCTCTGCGAGTCAGAGTTGAATCCATACCAGAGCGACGGGAAATAAAGCAGAGACGCTAGAAGAGAGAGACGGACCACTCGACGAACCAGACGGTGAGTTCACTTCTAATGAACACTAGAAACGTGCAGCATAAATAAGCCCTCTGAGAAAGAAAAAGAAAATAGGGACTTACAAATCAACGGAACATAATCCAAGTCAAGGGAGACGAATCGACTGCAGTTCCCTCTCGGCAGGACTGCCTGTGTCGGCATCTGGCGACTCATGTTCAATCACCTTTGGCGTCAACCTCTGGCATGCGCATCATGCAGACTTGGTCTTTGTCGATTCCCCAGATTTCCGCTTCTTCTCGGTGATAGGGGTCCTCTTGATGGCGATACTATCGGGTTGAGCAGATAACATTGAAGTAACGGTTTAGTGTAGCGCCGAAACATGACCGCCATTTCCGAGCCTTCCCGCATGACAACGAAATACCAGCCTCGTTCGATGCGACAGGAAAGGTCCATTATCTGTACATAGATCTCCTTGTGAGACCTCCATGCACAAACGGGACACTGTAGTGTGGTCGGCCGATTTCGGGGGCGAGTACCACTTTACAGGGAAGGCCCGAGATCTGGTGAAAATGTAAACAAGCTTGTGTGAACGGACCAGTGGTTGTCGTCTTTGACAGCTGTCGCGAGGGAAAACCAAGAAGATAAGGAGGTACAGGACAGCAGAAAGGAGGACCAATGGTGCTCTCGCCTTCGCGGACGCTATACATTGTGAATTGGTGCAGGACGGGAGGTATGAGCGGCCGGGCCCGCGCTCAAGGTGCTGTTCAGTTTAAGGGGACGTTCTGTAAGGCCGAATGAGATGGTGCCAGATTTCTCCGGAATTGACAAAAGGAATGACCAACCTCTACTCACCTCTAATCTGACGGTGTCAGCTGATGCGGATTGCAAGGGGACGCGCGACGAGATAGTGTGTCTCTCGATCCTCTGCTAGGGAGGTTGTCTTCCGTTGGCCATACATATTTATGTGCACTTTTTGTTTTGGTAGACAAACGACAAAGGAGACAGAGGTAGAATACAAATTGTCGTCTCATCGTTCATGTTTACGTGATCTTTCCTGGCCATGTAGTTAACTCGATCAGCCGTGCGTGTGCCTCGGGTTCCAGAGTAGATAAGGAGATCAAGAAAGCGTCCCACCCACGAAAATGTTTTCCAGCGAGTCTGACGTCCGAGTCTGAACGTAAACACCTCCATCTTGCATGTAAGGTTGTGGCTAAACTTGGCGGGAAGTTCATAGTCGACAATGTCATGGAACGCGGGAGGTAGCGTGCAGTACGAGACCATTTCTTCGTCAAGGGGGAGCGGCACGCCAAGCTGTGGGAGACGAAAGGTGATCGGAAGGGCGGGAATTTTGGGAGAGATATCCTCGGCTCGCAGGCCTCCTACCACAGTCGAGCGCATGAAATTACAGAATGGTGGATGTCTGGGGATGTAACCAGCTCTTGTTTCGAAGGCTATGAATGTGCACGGGACAGTGATCATGATGCGACGGTGTTCAGGAATAACAGAACCGATGCTCACTTCGTCTGTCGGCATCATAAAAAGATTGGCCTGGGTTGGATGCATCGATTTGGGAACTGAGGAAGGGCTTGACGTCAGTGGAGAGATGTCGATAGATTCGATTCAGGCCGACAAACTGAGACGGATGACGGAGTCGCGAGATCTCTTGTCTTGACAAGCGAGGCGAATCGAGAAGTGCCGCTCCTGATGAAGGGAAGATGTATATGCTTGCGAGATCGGCGAGGGTGCAGGACAATGTAAAGTATCAGTGCCCATGAAAGCCAACGTGGGTTGCCACTGGCAGGAGGCAACTTTAGTGAGGGGATGTCCTCGATCAAGCTGGATCACTGTGTGGCAGGAGTATTGGCCACGACAACGGCGTGTTCAAAAATTTAGTCTCCGCGCGATGGCCGGTGCCACGGTCCGGGTGCACTTTGCTTGGCTGGCCCGTTGGCTTCGCTGATGAGAAATCACCTTATTTCACCCACCAGCCTCTCAAAGGGTCGCACACTCTGCACCTCTGTACTCCCTCTGACTGTCCCCTCGCGCCGGGTTTGGGTACCCTGTGGGCTGTCTCGGACATCGGTGGGATGGTGTGGATGGCTTTGGCACGTGTCCCCTTTACTATGCCTGACACTCGCGCTGATCCATCTCACCTTCGGCCAGCGCTCTCGTGTCGAGTGGTCTCGCGGACCGTGCGCCATCCATCCACACCTAATCGCTCCCAGTAGGACATGGACAATATCCTCGTATTCCGTTTCGGGTCGCTGCGGGCGCCTTTCGCTGCGTCATCCGTCTGTATCTATCTACCCTCATTGACTTATGGATGCCCTTGGGCGCGAACAACACTGCTCATCGCGGCCGTTTTGCCTGCGTCCGTATTGACGACGTCTACAATTTCATCTGCACGGTTAGCTTCCCTTGAACCTACCGAGGTGAGTCTAGCTCAACCTCCTGCTCTGGTGTGTCACTACCTACCCATGCTGACGTGTTCCACGGCTCCTCGAGCCACTCTCAAGGATCATCATCACCATCTATTACTGGCGACGCACTACGACGAGTCCTCAAGATAAACATCATGTTCTTGACTGCGGTAAACGAACGAACAAACATGAACCGAGTGTTCGAACATGACCTGGAGAGGTACAGTGAATGGACAAGTCGGCGATGCAAAAGATTTCTCGTCCTGCCACTGATCCGCCTTTGGACCGAACCCCTCGCTTGGGATCCGATGTTACACCTGTCCCTGACGACGTCCGATGGAATCACTTCTGGCTCCTTTGTGACTTGGCCGTCCTCGAGTGTAGTCTCCGTAAACGCGATCGCAGACATGGTGGCGGTTTGAATAGCGACGTGTTGCGATGAGAGACCGGTCTTGAAGTGTTGGTTCTGCTACGTCGTCGACTGGTGCTGCGTGCTGACTGCCGTCGTCAGCTGTCGTTGCCAATCACTTGCCCCCCGTCGTGCCATTTCGCTTCCCCTCAATCGACATGTCCCGGTGATCTACCACCTACTTCTCTTCAATGTCGGCTTCTGGGAAGTCGCCCTCCACCCCTTCGCATACCTCTTCTCCCATGCGCTTGCCCGCTCCGCCCTTGGGTACGGTCTCGCTTATGTGTGCGAGGAGTCTGGGTCCACGTCCACCTGGAGGTTTGTCAAGCTTCTCTTGAAAAATCCCTGCCCGCCTTTATGACCCCATTTCGACCTCCAATATCTCAACGTCGACCACCTCCTTACCCTCCTCTCTGTAGCGTCAGGTGTTCTGGGGGTATGTCTGGATGTCATCTATCATCACCTGTCGTGGTCCCAGGGTCTTCTGATGTGTCTGCTGGGCTGTTGACCCCAGCACTGGTTGTTGTCATCGGGTCTTCGTACGACGCGTTCCTTTCGCTCCCACCTTCCTCTGACTGGTGGTGGCCTTGGTCCTTACCGTTCTTTTTCTTTGGTACTGGCTGCGTAGTCGCTCTCATTTTTCGGACGGTCCCTGCCTCAATGTCCGATGCTACCGTTTCCGTGCACCCGGTTACCCGCCTCCTCAACCACCTCGCCACTCCAACCGAGTTCGTTGAGTTCGTCAGCTTTCTCCTCAGCACGCTTTCGAGCGGCTGTATATGGTACATAGCTTGTATGTTAGCACTTCTCGCTGAGCCTCTGTCGCATGCGATGTGTGGATGCAATGGTGACATCATCGATCTCTGGGCGAGGGGCCACTGTGGCTGTGCGACTTGGACAATGTCTCGATGATACGGGACATTCAGGCATATGCAAGCAAAGTGATGTCGGTAGAGAATAAACCCTATCCGTACAAGTCGAGTGCACAGAAACTGAGGACATGTGCAATGTAAAAATCAGCAGTATAGCTCTGGCGGCAACTTGACATCGCAATGCTAGCGAGTTCAGCGTTCAGCACACGGCCCCCAAAATCGAAATCGAAACATGGATCGCATGGCGGGACCAAAAATGGTGAGATGGATTGGATCAAAATGGAGACGCTTATTGAATAATCAAAGGTAGAAGACACGGATCTTCGTTCTCTGTCGACTTCAGCAGGGTGGGCTTGTCAGTCAACGATGTAGCGAGGGCATGTCTCATGCATCGATGTCGTGCCTGTCCAGCATCCATTGTGGGCATATCATCCCGCGAGGACACCTGAAAACCAAACTCACAGAGTGCCTTCTTCGGACATGACCGCTCGTGGCGATGTCTCGATTATGTAGTGGGATCGCGGCGCACGAATATTAATGAGCGGCTTTCTGGGCAGTACGTTGAACGAAGTACGGTTTGACGGTCTAAAATAGCATGTGGCGTCCGAGGTCCGTGGACAGGAACTCGAAGTCCTCGAGGTTGGATCATGCCGCAGTTTGACAAAAAGGTGCTTGATTCTACAGGATAACCTGTACCAGGGACGGTGTGGAATGTATTTGTGCGCTGTACTCCGAGCGGGCGTTACCTATGTTGAAGATTGGTCGATAATCATTAGGCCAAACTCTAGCAAACCAAGCTCGGCCTCACGAAGCCGAGTATGACTCGATGCTTATGAATCTGAGTCAATCCGTTTGCAATAGCTACGTAGTATAAAAACCGAACGGATAGGGGAAAATAGAGAATTGTCGTCCCCGGCCCTCACAAGGGCTCTTCCTGTCCGTTCCTAAGGTCGCTTGTGCTCGCTTATCAGCATCTCCGCTCTTCATCAACCTAGAAGTGGAATGATGACTGACGAACGTTCACCATGTGAACACAGCGCCCAAGAACAAGAACTCTTACGTCACTCCCGACGGGGTCAGACACATGAGAGGCGAACTCGAGCCCGACCGCCAATCCGAACGCAAGGAGGTGGAATGGCGGAGGGAGGGACAACCGGCTACGGAGCCAAGCCGAGCCACCGCTAACGCGGCCAGTTCTGTGGCGGTGTCCGAGAACCGGGCGCTGAGGAACGGATATTGGACTCGCATCACACAGGTATTTCTGCTGCAAGGACGGCGGTCGGAAGGCGACACTCGGGGTGGAATCTGCTCATGCCATTCTGCTGACTCTTGCTCATCGCTCCAACTCTCTGGCTCTGACATTGCCATTCCCGGCTGCGATTCGCCGACTCGACGCAGTCCCCCCTCCATTGAGAACCCCTCGAGAGGTCACTCCTCTCTATCGTTTCATTTCCCCGTTCAGTGGACCTTATTCTCGTTCTCCCCCTCCTTTTCCACGTCTGCACTCACATCCGATCCCTTTTGACCGACTGCACAGATACCACCATCTCCACTGCATTCGTCTCGCACTCGCAGCATACACGCACATCAGAGCTACATCCTCCATCGCTCGACCCCTTATCTGCAATGGAACACTCCCGGACACCCGACAAACATCTATCCCTTTCTTCCAATTTGAACACCTCCGGAGGTACGTCCTCTGTGTCTTCCCCTGTTGCATTTCCTATCAAAACTTGACAGACCTTGTGCGACCGTTTTTTGTTCGCCCTTTTCCTTATAGCACCGAGGACAATGACAACCTGCCCCGCGTCCCATCCCTCAATCCTACTTCCGTGCAACCTGTCTCACAGTCCACGATTGTCTCCGATTCTTTCCTCCCTCCCAATCGTCTTTTCTCTCTTTTACACTCCCATCCCGTCCAATACCAATCGCAACATTCCTTAGACGAGCGCAAAGTACATCTTCCATCAGCCTCTCTTTAACTCCCTTCCACCTCCGCACCTGCTGTTCACTCGACTCAACTTTTTCCCCCCGCGTTCTCTTCCACTGCATCCCCTTCTTCCTTCATGATCATTTCTGGGCTTACGATCTGGTGCAAGCGGGTGCCATCCCCGACTATCCGAACTCTAGATGGGATGCACCCTTTGGGCACTCTTTTCCTAGTACCGTGCAGAATCCTGTCAACCCCCCCAAAACTGCATTTAATGCAGGGTCCAGCAGTAGCTCGGGCTCCAGCTCGACAAGTGGCCATGTCCTTCCTTTTCTTCAGTCAGTCACCCCTGGGCTCTCATCGCGCGGCTCCCTTCGGCGGGAGCAGTTGACTGCATTCTGTACCCCCTCAGTCGCACCGCCATAACGTTCAACATCCCCAGGCTGGCTCTGTCTCGCATTCACGGAGCGGCTTCGGCCATCATCACGCGACGGAGACAGGAAGCCAGGCTCAAACCCGTCGCCTGTCCCCCGTACGGGATCAGCGTCAGGTAGTGCAGGGACAAAGAGACGTGGGTAATCAGGCAAGACGTCTTTGCGTCGTGTGTAATCCCGATATGTTCACTGGACTCAACTCTGATGCATGCCTCAGGCTCGAGAACACCGTGCAGCTCCTCAAGAGCTTACGACACAAAGGTTACAAGAGTTGCTCTCGCTAACTACACCCCATTCCCATGCTTCACAACAAAAAGCACAAGCGCAATCTGATCACACACATGGTCGTTCGCAGGAGCATACCACGGCCTTCCCTACGCCCCAAGGTCAGACCATCGACTCTAATCCGTACGGCGCTCCCGCGGAGTATTGCGTTCCGCCAAGAGCCAACCCCTCTTTCTCTCCACCATCCGATAACGTAGTCGGCCTACATATCCCCACTCTCGGACCACGGAACAGTATAATACTTCTCAAGCAGAGTCAATGACGGACATGGGGATAGACGTAGGACACGTGGACGAAGCCTCGAGAATGTACTATGACGGTCGAGGTAGCCACAGCTCATCATCCCTCGTGCGTCTCATTTTCTGTATATTTTCTGTCATCATTGGGTCATGCTCATTTATGTCATCGAACCTGTTGCGATCTACCTCGATACCTTCCTTTTTAATGCGCCGCAACTTTCATTTCGGAAACTTACTCATCTCACTGGACAGCATGATGCTCACTGTTTGGCCACTGGGGCGTATCCACCAGCTCGCATGCACCAATCTCCCCACTCTTCTGGTTCAAGGCCATACTCGACACCCCCGCGAGCGATGTTGATAAGTCATAATTTTGTCACTCCCTCAGGACTTCCTGTTTGTTCCTAGTCCCTTCGCTATATTTTTTCATGACGTGTTCGAGAAAATACCGACAAGGCACTTGGTTGTTGGGCGCTCTGGGGTGGCCTGGTCACCCGCTTCGGTGCCCCCTGTATTTCTATTTTTGCCCTAGTATCATTCGCCAGCCTATTTTTGGGGTTACAAATCGCACTCAACAGATATCTTTGTACTCACCCTGCCCCTCATGATGAGATCAAAGGTCGAACAGGCATCATGCTTGGACTTGAAAATCAGCAAGATGATGGCAACGAGATGGACGACGCCGACGTGCAGGAGGGTATGAGGACATATGGTGCTTTATTAATTTTAATGCTTGCTTGTAATACTGAGACCCCCGCGTTATGTTGCTACTGTTAGCAACCAAAGCACCCCGAGCTTCGTTACACCTAAAATTTTAACAACCAACCCCCGTTACGCGTTATTTTTAGCAACGCAATCACCCCAGCGTTACGCGTTACGGTTGCTTCCATACGGTATGCCGACTTCTTCATGGTGATAAGGATCCTCTCAATGGCGATACTTTCGGGCAGATAACATTGAATCAACAGTCGAGTGCAGCGCCTAAGCACTGTGCTAGGACTCCACTCACATGTACCGGCAAGCGTAGCTCCAACGACAAATTCCCGACCGCCATTTCGGAGCCTTCCCATGCGACAACGAATTGCCAGCCTCGTTCGATGCGGCAGCCAAGGTCCACTGTCTGCATATAGATCACCTTGTGAGACCTCCATGCACAAACGGGACATAGTGGTATGATCGGCTGATTTCGGGGGTGGGTACCACCTTGCAGAGTTGGCCCGACGAAAATCTGAGTGAAAATATAGACAAGATTGTGTGAACGGAGCAGGGGTTGTGGTCTTTGACAGCTGTCGCGAGGGAAAACCAGGAAGATAAGGAGGCACGGAACAGCAGAAAGGAGAACTAATGGTGCTCCCGCCTTCGCGGACGCTATTCGTGACTGGGTGCAGAACAGGAGGTGTGAGTGGCCAGATCTGCGCTGAAGGTGCGGTTCAGTTGAAGGGAGAAGTTCTGTGTGGCTAAATGAGATGGTACCCGATCCCTCCGGGATTGGTAAAAGGAAGACTAGTAGCCTCTACTCTGTCAGTGTCGGCTGATGGAATTGCAAGGCGACGAGTCACGAAATATTGTGAATGCCCGCTCCGCCCGGTCCTCCGCTGGCCGTGCAGCATATTTATGCGCACTTGTTTTTCGAGGTATCCTAAGCGCTCAGGAGCGAACGACAAAGGAAACAGATAGAATACAAATCGTCTTTATGTAATCCTTCCTGGCCACGCGGCCACATGTAGCTGTGACTCCATCAGCCGTGTGTGCTATCAAGATCCAAAGTAGATGAGGAGATCAAGAAAGCGTCGCGCCCACGAAGATGTTTCCCAACACGTCTCCGCCCCGGTAGAGCGGAAGGGCATCGGATCGATAAAAGCTGTATTACCATGATGCCTAGAAGTAGCACGACACTCAGCAGGCTGTATTCCTCGCACAAAAGAGTAGCTCGCCTGAACCTCCATTGTCCTACGATCACTCCATGTGGCATCCCGGAGTCTGACATCCGAGTCTGAACGTAAACATCTCCATCTTGCACGTAATGTGGTGGCTAAATTCTGCGGGAAACTCATAGTCGACAATGTCATGCAACGTGGGAGGTTGCGTGCGGTACGAGACCGAAGCGGCAGGTCAAGCTGTGGGAAGCGAAAGGTGATAGGAAGGGCGGAAATTCGAAAGATGGTTTCTCCAACGTCGTCGAATACCTCCCCACGCTGGACTGCTGCACGCAGAGCCGGAAGCAATATCCTCAGTTTGCAGGCCTCCTACCATAGTCGAGCGCGTGAAACTGCAGGATGGTGGACGTCTGGGAATGTAATCAGCACTTGTTTCGGGGGCTATGAATGTGCACGGGACGGTGATCACGACGTGACGGTGTTCAGGGGTGACAGTACCGATGCTCACTTTGTCTGTCGGCATCATAGAAAGAGTGGCCTGGGCTGGATGCATCGATTTGGGAACTGAGGAAGGGCTTGGCGTCAGTGGAGAGATGTCGGTAGATTCGATTCGGGCGACAAACTGAGACGGATGATGGAGTCGCGAGATCTCTTGTCTTGACAAGCGAGGCGAACCGAGAAGTGCGGCACTGCTCTTGATGGAGGCAAGGTGTATATGCTTGCGAGATTGGCAGGGGCGCAGGACAATGCAGAGTGTCAGTACTCAGTGCCCATGAAGGCCAACGTGGGTTGCCACTGGCAGGAGGCGACATCAGCAAGGGGAACTCTCGATCGAATCTGGGTGCGTGGCAGGAGTATTGGCTGCGGGACAACGGTATGTTCGATGAAATTCAGTCTCCGCGCGATGGCCGGTGCCACGTGGCACGTGCAGGGTGCACTTTGCCCGGCCCGGCCCATGGTGCGCGATGGCTTCGCTGACAAGCCTCCTTATTCCCACCCGCCTTCACCCACCCCTACGCCACCAGCCTCTCAAAGGGTCGCGCACCCTGCTGGCGTTCTCGTGTCGAGTGGTCTCGCGAACCGTGCGCCATCCGTCCACTACCTAATCCATCGCCATGGCCAGCCTTCCAGTGCTCCCAATAGCACTTGGACAACGTCCTCGTATCCACTCGTTTCGAGTCGCCGCGGGCGTCTTTTACTGCGCCATTCGTCCGGTGACTATTTATCTACCCTCATTGACTTTTGGATGCCCTTGGGTGCAAACTACACTGCTCATCGCGGCCATTTTGCCCGCAGATTCGCTCAGGGTCCCTCTGCCGGCTCCTGCTCCTGCATTGACGTCGTCTATAACCTCGTCTGCACGGTTAGCTTCCCTCGAGTCTCCTGAGGTGAGTCTAACTCAACCCCCTGCTCTGGCGTGTCACCACCAACCCATGCGAACGTGTCCCATAGCTTCTCGGGTCTCTCATGGACCATCAACACCATCCTACCACTGGCGACGCATCACGACGAGTCCTCAAGATAAATATCCTGTTCTCGATCGCGGTAAGCAAACGAACAAGTGTGAATCGGGTATTCGAACGTGACCTGCATAGGCGCAGCAAATGAGCATCCAAGTCGATGATCTAAAACATATCAAGTCTCGCTCTCGTCCTGCCACTGATCCACACTAGGACCGAACCCCTCGCTCGAGAATCGCTTCTGGCTCCTCTGCAACTTGATCGCCCTCGAGCGTAATATCCGTGAACGCGATCACAGACACGCTGCCGGTTCGAAGAGCGACGTGTTGCGATGAGAGACCGATCCCGCTGTCGATCCCGCACAGCCCGCTATGCGAGTTACGGCCACACAGTTCTCGCACGCTGAGGATGAACCGAGGCATGATGAGAATGACCATGTATGTCACTATGACCAGGAGGAACA
>JBBPMG010000857.1:0-12203 GCA_038090195.1 Boletellus deceptivus | reverse complement strand
TCCAGCACCGCAGTCAAAGTCGAAACGTCTGCGTGGCATCCCCCCCGATTCGGGACCACTGGCTTGATCTGATTCTATGTACTACCAGGATTACCCATAGGTTATTTCCGTTGATAGAATACGACGTGCATTTTTTCCGTTATTTGTCACGCGAGCGACATTTGTGTCTACACTGCTCGACGCATATTGCATCGGCCTTCGAGGCAGGCGACGCAGATCTCAGGTTTCGCTGACATGTCTTTACTTGTGCTGGTGAGTATGTTTCCGTGTCAGCAAACTGAATATGCGAGTGGGCTGGTCGCATGTCTTCCAGTTCGATCACCATCTCATCATGACTTCGATAAATCAGGCAAAGATGGCGTCACTATCTTCTGGCTTCTAAAATTCAACCGTGTGCAGCGCTCCATCGAGCGCACAGTGCATCACTAACATTCAGATACCGATGGGGCATCCACGTCGAGAACCAGGCAATGTATCACCTCGGCAGATCATATACGCTCTACATTGAGTGTGGCACCTAATCCCTTTTCTTCCCGCCTTTACGCAGACTGCAGTCCGGGATTTGCACTGGGGCCCCTGGGCGTCCCTCGAGCTCGAGGGAGATCCCCTCGATCTCCCTGACAACCTTCATGCCCCAGACGACTTGGCCAAACATGACATACTCGCTGTCGAATCAATCCATAATGGCCGTCGTGATGAAAAACTAAAACACGCGTGAGGCACTGATGGCAACGTCGGGGACACTCTGGCTCAGTTGTGACCCGTTCGTTTTGGGCCTGCTTTCGCCTTCGATAGGAGCCTAGGCTTGTCATGGTTGTGTTTGTTGTCCGTGCAATGAGGGGCAGGCGGACGAGTGATCATCGGCAGAAAAAAAGAGATGTCAGAGAACGCGAGAGAAACGGTCGTGCCACCCTGAAGGTTCGGCCGTATATCGACGCACCATCTGTCCCTTGTGACATGTAAAATCGTCACCCTGAATCATAAATAAGTTTCTCGAGTGGCAACAATGCCATATCCTTTTTCCTTCGGCACTTCGTTGTCTCCAGCGCTGTGTCACACAGTCCCCATGAGCAGATTGCTTGCTCCCTTGACCCCCCTCCATGGCAGCACCCGGTATCCAACACCTTGGTGAGGGCCTCCAGGCTCCTACCAAGGTGTTGGATATCTGGTTAGGAATGGAGTAGAGTGACACACACCAACGACAATCGTACTCGTAGTGTTGTTTGAGCCTTTAAGCCGTTCAATTCGGGCGAATGAGCCTATAGAAAGGAAACTTGTAGAACGCACGGGAGCATGCCTGCTCCGCTCACGTCGACGTTCAATGCGTCGCCTTCAAGCGACGGTGTTCCTGCGCACAGTGGTTACAGCGTAGCTTGAATCAGCCACGTATCGTTCGATCTGTGGCGTAGTCGCCTCGCCCACCCCGGAGGTCGTAAATCCTAGTCTGAACCCACTTCCACTGTCACTCCATGAGTGCGACAAAAAAAAAAGAAAATGAAGGCTGTCATATACCAGAGACGGCTACATGAGGGAGATCACCGCCTGCATCCCGGAGTGTCCTTTTGTGAACCGACAGTTTCTTCTTTTCGGTGGACTGAGCATCTACCTGTCCGTGGCGCTGCTCGCACACATCTTCTCGTACAACATCATGTGGGGGGCTACCAAGAAGGAGGTGGAGCGATCCAACTTTTTCTCGAGGTACCGCAGATCCTCCGGCGATTCTGGTTCGCGTTCGCGTTCTCGTGAGTGTGTTTCGGAGTGATGATCGTGCTCGCGTTCGAGGAGGTGGTCGGGATGGGATGGCAAGTTCCGGGGACGTACTGGGCAGTGATCTTTCCGTTGGCGTTGGTTGCGGGCTGTCACGTGCTGTTTCTGATGAGTGAGGGATGTCCCAGTAACGTTGGGCCGAAGTGGGGCGACTGACGACGTTTCTGGATAGATTGTGTTGAACCCGTGGCTAATGATATTTTCGTATTGATGCTGAGCTGTCGGCTTTTTTTGTCTTTTTTTTTTCAGAGTCTTGGAAAACATTCGTCATGATATAGAGCGCCGACTTAAGTTATGCAGATTAGAGGGCGTATGAATACCGAGGGGTGGGGATTGCCATTCTAGTACGTAGGGCCTCGGGCCGAGGAATAGAATTATGACCTCTGTAGACTCCGTTGGGATCGTGACCGGGCGTTGCGCACCTTTGTTCCAACCTGCAACCATCCAGCTGCCACTCTTTCTCGCTCGTTAGCTGTAGAAACGGCGGGCAAAGACGGAGGCCCATGGATGTAGGTATGGTGTCGTAGATGACAACGATCTGCATTAGGGGGGATGTTGAGACGTGTCCAAGACGGAATGAGGTTGGAATTGAGCACTGCATAGGCTCGTTGCGTTGACGAGCGAGTGATCGACGACTCATATGCCCACCCACCCTGGGGCCTTACACGTCGGGGTGGGGGTGGGGGTGGGGTAACCGATACTGCACATCTCGTCTCCAGTCCCCGCTTTCGGTGGGGTTCGGAAGACGTGTATCGAATCTCGTTGGCCGGTTGTCACATCCGCGGAGGGGGGGGGGGAACTCGGGCGGAGGCACGGCGCTCCGATACATGCCTTGTCGCAATGATGGTGATATTGTTGTCGTTGGCTGGGGTTAACCGGCGTGCATCTCGGGTTGCATGATGTTGACTGGGGTTGACCGGCGTTCATCTCGGGTTGCACGATGGCCTAGGGATGCTGACGGCAGGGATCATGAGCTGTACATGGGCGCACCCACACACGAGGTTGCGGGGGAACGGTCTCGTCGACCGTGTTTGGTACCTTTGCCCTGGGTATGTCCCCGAGGGGCAGGTTCTGCTAAATGGACTGACGTGAGTGCAGATCACCTGTTGGCGCAGTGCGTGTGACGTGCAGGCACGTGTGGGGCGATTTGCGGCCGGAAGGGGGGTTGAAACTTGAGGCGGGTGCGACAACGGCTCGGTCGAGGGGTCTTCCTGGTGGGCCTTGTAGAAGCGCTGTGAGAATAGAGCTAGGAACTCGATAAAGGAAGGAAGGCTTGTTGCCGACTGAAAGAGGGCGTTGGGGAGGAGCGTGTGCCGAAGCCTGATGGGAAAAACAAGCAAACAAGTAGATACCATGGTACGTCTGATTGGTGGCCCGAGAATACAAACACGACATTCCGAGCGCTGGTTTTTCTTTCCCCTTCCAAGTTCCAACCTGCGCGCAATGTTTCTCACATCCGTGCTTGCCCTATCATCACCATCGCCTCGTGATGGCCGTCTCAGGCTCGCCTGTTGTGCGATCATTGCGGACCCACCTTGCATTCCTTTTGTCTAGATGGCCAAGATGTCACTCTCCGACTGACGCCAGAGTGGCGATAAGAATCTGCCCCCCATCTCGTTCGACCACTCGGAATACCTGCTAGACTCGTCCGGATCCCGCCCTGGTGCCTTTTTTTTTTTGTGAGTCCGCCGGATTTCATGGTCTGGATGCTCCGAATGGAAGCTCGTCGAAGCAGCACCCACATTCAGCTCTGTGGTTCAATTATTTTCATGGTGATTCTGCCTTGACCCGTACCTCGGTCCTTCGTTGCGAACGCGGTCAGGTGCATCCGCCGTGCCTGCGCATGTCCGTCGCGTCGAAAAAAAAAAAAAGCCCCGACGACCAATACCGACTTCTAGCTAGATCGCGAAGGCGAGAACACCTGTCGGTTCCTGGACGCTCCCCGTCGTCTGTTGCATTCTTATACTTCTTCTTCTCGTCGTGTCTTCCAGTTCTTCTTGCGATGTCCATCAAGGACTACGACCCTTACAATGCCCTCCTCCACCACGTGTATCAGCAGGCATGTCTCTCTACGACGATGGACCTGCTCTCTTTTCTCGCCTCGCTCACGTTTTCGAGATCAGACACAGGGAGAAGCTTGGTTTAGGCCCGCGGAGGAACTCATCGCGACAGGGGACGGCATTCGCACTGAAACGGGTCACTTCAGAGTCTTCCCGTATGAGAATACGCTGTTAGCACCGTTTGAGGCGGCAGTCAGACGACTGAATCTCGTTGTCGCGGCCAAGGTTCGCAGCGCCGCCGTGCATGCTGCCTTTGGGATCATGTGGGATTCCCTTCTTGTTTTTTTTTTCTTCGCTTCCTTGCTGAATGGCGGGTGCAATGGTGTGAATGCAGATCGACCTCGGAGAGTCCCATGTGCGTCGACTCGGATACCAAGATTCAAGTGCTCGAGACCATGCATGATTTGCCTCGCGCCGAGAAGGAGCAGTGTGGGGCGTTCATCGTAAGCGTTTTTTCCCTTTGCTCTCCAATCCTGGTGTTCGTAGCTCACGCTACGGATCTCGCGACTCTCGACAGCGAGACGAACACGTCATGGTGTTTTGGTCAGACAATTTCGACAGCATCGTACCACTCTTCCAGGATCTGGAAGAAGAAACGATCAAGCTCGTGTGGAGACAGCGCCATTCTATAACGCCTGCAGACTCTGTCCGTGTTTCGGCGCTGGACTCGACGAGTGCTTCGAGGGTTGACAGTACTGCCATCGAGAAGATCCCCGTAATCGAGAAGGGACAGGCAAGTGCCAAACACACGTCCAAGGCCAAGTCTACATAGCGCTGGAACTGGCGTTTGACGCCCAAAGTGGTCGAACATGCATCCTCGGATCTCGAGAAAGACGGACCTGCGAAGAGGGAGCTACGGCCGATGCAACTGTATGCACCTTTTTACTGTGGGCTTGCGGTCGCCCTGTCGATCTGTAGGTCTCTATATGCGCTTTTCTCCGTTCCAAGGTCATTTGTTTCTCACGTGCTGCAGTCTTCATCGGAAGCGGACTTGCCGTGTTGCTTGCCGAGTGGGTCCAGGATGGCAACTATGTTCGTTTTTGGCTGCTTGTAACGTCCCCGTTTTTGTTTTGCGTCGCTCTGGTATGGTCATTCAACTCTGATTTGCAAGCAATTAGGCTGAGATGCGAACTGTTTTTCTGCCTTCAGGTGGTCGGAAACCTTTCCTTGGTGTACGTCGTATTCAGCCATGGTCTTCATTGTCCGCTGAGGGCGCGTTCGGGTTCGGACCAGTAGCCCAGTATTATGAGAATTTCAAATATTAGTCTGCTGTTCGTCTGAAGCCGAACAGGGAGGTAGACGTTGCGTTGCCTCACGTCACGATCGAACTCCCAGTGTTCAAGGAAAGCTTGCGAGAAACCGTGTGCGTCACGTTTGTATCCATCACAGATCCCATCAGAACTGATTCGCTTCTCCGAACCACAGCGCGCCGTCTGTGGCCTCGATCAAAACGGCGATGCAGGCGTACGCTCGCCAGGGAGGTACATCATCCATTTTCATCCACGAAGATGGCATGCAGGTCATCAGCGAGGACAAGCGTCAGGAGCGAATAGCGTTTTATGCCAATCACAACATTGGTTGGGTCGCGCGTCCGAAGCATGACGGGTCCCCGGGAGGATTCAAACGAGCGGGGCGGTTCAAGAAGGCGTCGAACATGAACTATGGCCTGGCGCTGAGTATGAAGTTGGAGAAACACCTGAAGTCGCTCGAGGAAGTGGTGGAACGGGGTGAGCTGGAGGAGAATGAGGTGGGTCGCTCGAGGACAGGGCTCTTGACATGGCGGTCGAGGAGACATTTGAGGAGACTGGGCGAAGATGGCGCCCGTGGGCGGCGAACGGGAAATCATTGCGGATTGGTGGGGTTATTCTTATCGTTGACGTGGACACGATCGTACCTGAGGTCTGTGTTTCCTGTATTTCCATACATACCCTCGTATTCACATCCACCCCCATGGGATGTAGGACTGTTTACGCGATGCCGCTCGGGAACTGGCAGAGTGTCCCGAACTTGCCATCATCCAGCACGAATCAGGTGTGTTCTGCGCGCGCGCTCTTATGTAAAAATATCGACCGGTATTTTGTCAAGACGTCATGCAGGTCGCACACCATTACTTTGAGAACGGAATCGCGCACTTTACGCGTCGGATCAACAAGTGCATCTCGATTGGTTGTGCAAACGGGGAGATCGCGCCGTTTGTGGGACACAACGCTTTCATGCGCTGGTCGGCTCTCCAGGATGCCACCTTTGTCGATCCGGCAGACGGAAAGAGGAAGATCTGGTCAGAGTCCAACGTTTCAGAGGACTTTGACATGGCGTTGCATCTTCAGGTGATGGTCTCTGTTCATACCTCCCCTGCTGGCCCATATGAATCAGAACTGGTTAGCTCGAAGGGTATTCGATTCGTTGGGCAGCGTACTCGAAAGGAGGTTTCAAGGAAGGTATGTCCTTGACTGTCGACGACGAACTGAATCAGTGGCAAAAGTACTCGTATGGTGATTGTTTTGTAGGACCGTCGACCACGAATCGCTGTACTAAAGCATGCATGTAAGGCTGTGACGAACTCATCTTCAACCCGTTGATCGAGTGGTGGCGAATGGGACCGATTTCGAAGCAGCTCCGCGTCTTTGTCTGGTCAGGCGCACCAGTGCACTGCAAGTTTGCTATGATGGCTTGTGAGGCGTCAGAAATGTCTCTGCTTTTTCCTTGCTGACTCCATTTCTCAGATATGTTCTCGTACTGTAAGTGTCTGCTGACCGCCCATGTTTCCAATACTTGACACCGGATCAGATGGGATCGCTGCAGCCACAATTCTGTCGCTTATGAGTTATCTTTTTCTCGGATTTCAGGTCCAAATCGACGAGTACTTCGTGCACAGTTTCGAGGTCTGGTTGGTGTGTACCGTCATCCTTCCAGGACTCAGCAATCTAGGTTTTAAATTGCTTGAATATCGCCTAGGACAGCGGAGCTTAGGTGCCTCATCGATCGAGAACCTGAAATGGATTCCATTCTTGTGCGCCCCGTTCGCCTTCCAGTTTCCTCCCTCTCACTGTCACTCTAGTTTCTTGTTCTTTGGCGGCCTGAGCATACGTCTCTCGCAGGCCCTGCTCGCACATCTGTTCTCGTACAACATCACTTGGGGCGCCATGGGGAAGGAAGTCGAGCGTTCCCAAGATATGGCGCCTGTTTCACGTCTCGCTCGTCTTGTCCGTGGCAATTGTGGCGACGATGATCGTGTTGAGTAGGCGTGTCGGGGTTGTGCCAATTGGGTGGCAAGTGGACGAGCTGGATTGGGCAATGGTGCTCCCTCTTGCGTGCGTGACATCTGCCGTTGTTCAAATGTTTTGACAATGCTTTTTATTTGCTCTTTTTTTGGTCAACTAGGATTGTCGTCGCGAGTCATTTACTCTTTCCTGTGAGGCATTCTGAAATCGTTCATCGTTTTTTTTATCTCTGATCTCGATGCTGGGTAGATTGTTCTCAATTCATGGCTTATGATATTCTCGTATTAATTTCTGCCTCGTTTCCTCTCCATCTTCCGATCGTAAGTTACATGCATCCACTTTGGGGTGTTCGCCCGGGCAGTTGTTCTAAGGACTCTTGTCTTATCCTTTTTGCTGCTGATGCTGTCGTTGTCTCTGCTTGGTGTCAATAGTCATCGTGTCCGGACGAGGTCTCGATGTGGTCTGTCCGGGTCTATGTCGATTATGTCTGATCCTCGATGTCGGGTGGTATCTTCCGCCTGAGTGCCGTTGTATGTGCCCCTTCTTCAGCCTACTTCCTCATCCCAAACAGTCTTTGACATGCTCAGCATAGAGCTCGAACAAACAGAAAATTTTTCACATCGAACGTGAAAGAAGGACGCAAGTGCAGTGGGACGCATTCGGGGGATGGGAACACCAACAGATCTCGTACTAGTTATGTGGGTTTCGGAGCGGACAGGGACGCACCCGCCTCGCATAACCCCAATGGTACAACTTGAGCGCTCCATCGGCACGCGTGCGAACGAGAAGGTACAGTATTCATAATCAGTCCCCTCGGCGACGCCGACTTGGCCCCCGACGCCGAAGCCACGAAATTACGTATCGCGTGGCCATGGTGGCCTTTTGGGTCAGGAGTCAGGACGTGGGGGTAAGTCGACTGGTCCGTTGTCTGCCCCTCGCGCTTGACGTGCGTGCGTACGACCACTGGTATTGCCTGCCTGTCACATGACTGTGATGCGGCAATGGTCATCAAAGCGATCCCCACTCCTGCCTATCCACTTCAAAAATAGTCCAGGATGAGTACGGACGTTAATCGTGATTCTCGCGACACCCTTAGTAGGGTAGCTCAAAGTTCATGTCGAGGCCATATTTCGAAGTTGATTTCGTCAGCGAAAACGGGTCGAAAGCTGGTTTCAACTTTCACTCACCTGATGTTGATTTGTGTCGATCACCGCGTGCGGCAGTGGTGTGGCAGTGCGAACTGTAGAAATACGAACATGACCAACTCATGATTGATCCACCAGATTTCTGCTCATGCCAACAAAGTATGCTGGCAAAAGCCGCCTTCACTTTGATTCGCCGGGTTTTGGATGTGATCCAGGTTGCGACAGTGCGTCAGATGTGTCCAGTGGACACGAACAGCTGATAGTCCATTTACCACATCTCCAGGACGGCGTCGAGGTGCTGCGAGGGCAACCCAAACTCACGACGTCCATGACGACTGCGCCTAGGAACGTCTTGGTTACTCGTTCAGCGTGCTATCAACGACACGATGACAACGACGCGTGCGTGCTTCACCCTCACATAGCTTATACCTCGCCCTCACCATCCAGCGTCCTTACAAACACGGCTTGCCAGTACACGCACCGTTCGCTAGCAGGTCGTGCCCGTGTGCACACATAGCGCCTGCACTGCAGCGCCCTCATCGTGTCTCAGTGCACCCAGTGTCCTCACCCTGCTCTCACATCGTCACTCGTCCGATCGTCCCATCCAGTGCTTCATTCGTGACGATGGCCCGTGATGATGGCCACTGGGCAACCTACACACGGAACGAGGGCATCCATGGCTATTCCGACGCTAGCTCCGCTAGCAATCGCGACCTGACATTGACCAGCAGCAGCGACGTGTATTCTCAACGGAGGCGCTATCATGTGGACCTCCATGAAAGAGGTCACACCCACGTCCAGCACTGCCGAGATTGAATTCGCGTCCTACGGCCTGGGCAGAAAAAGACCGAACTGTCCAATGCTACCGTGCTCTGTCGCCATGGCGACAATGAGTCGGCGATCATAACCATAAACGGTCGCGCTACTTTGAGCTACATAACCTACACATGCGGAAAACTATCAAAATCGGGTGAATGGTACTGGTCTGTTCTCTGATGACAGACAGGACTGCCGATGTGCGCACAAAAGCCCTACCGTGTGCTAAGCCACCAGCAACGCACTAGTGTGCTCGGACTCCGCTCAGCCTGAGGGGAGTGTTAGGTCTCGGCTATGCCAATCACCTGACATCACTCGTCATCCTCACTCAGTCGCAGCTGCAATCGATCGGTCTCCTACTAAGGGGCCGCTCAACCTATTCTGAAGGTGGGTATTCAATATCCTGTACACAGGAGGGTTGTCAAGAGTTACATCGCTCGTTTGATCTCGGAATCCGCGCTCCCATTTCTCCCGCGCTTCCTTGCTTCGCTAGACACCAACCTTACACCCATCTGGGAAATACTTGAAACTCACAAGTCATGTGATTATTCACTGCTCTCGGCCTCGCCACCCATGTCCTGGAGTTCCTTGGCCCTGTCGACCCGCGCCTGTACATATTCGATCGATTTGTCATACTTCACCATTTTGACATGCAGCTCCAGAGATGAAATTAGACACTTTAGGCACAAATAACGATGAGCATGCCTGCAGTGGCATCCTCATCCACGACGATCAATGCCCAAGAATGAAGTTGGAGTGCTGAGAGTGACCACAGTCGTCCGGGTCAGAGACACGCACATGCGACGAGCGTAGACGTACTAAGTAATTCACATTCTCTGTTCGATCATCGTCCGGCGCGTCCCACGCAGGATGCCAACATCCCACATTTTGGGCACATACAAGTGCGGTACCCACAGATCGCTTTACTCAACGCAAGAGCCTTGCGTCAGTGACGACGACAACGACCTCGCGAGAATCAAACACGGTGAGGGCCATGCGGTACCTTGGAGACGTCGTTGTCAAAGAAGCACGCGTTGGCAAGCATAGTGTCGTATGCGAGGGTTTTGGTATGGGTGCGGGACGCGAAAGAGGATCCTGATGGTGGGGAATAATCGGACGTTTGGCCACATCGTACGAACCGAGATCCGTACCGGGTTCATTGAAGGTGATGTGGCGGTCCTCGACTCCTCGCCAATGCCAGCAAGGAAGAGCTCGATGCCGCCGTGAGATTTGATGGTTGCCTCGTGTTTGTTGCACTCTGCGACGAAGTCGGGTGTGTTGCCATCGAGGATGTGCACTTGGGAGGGTGGTATATCGACTTGGAGTCGCGTGAGCACGGTATCAGGAAGATGCACTGTGGGAAAAGGACTCGCGGAACGCGAAGGTGTGATACAATTCGGAATGATCTCGCGGGAGGCAAACTTGTCCATGTTGAACGTCACGACATGTTTGAAGTTGGTCTCTCGCGTCAGCGACACTGCAGACAGAGGGCGAAGATGAACGACACACGAGAGTTTCTCCTTGACGAGCTGGATCAGTTTCTTGTAAGTGGGGATCGGGGATGAGCCGGTGGGGAGACCGAGGACGAACGGTTTCTCGGCGGTGAGTGCAGAGTCGTGCGTGTGAGAGCGGGCGGGCGCAGGCCTGGGGAAAGCGAACCGCTTTGCGATGAAGGTCGCGATGTAGTCACCGACAGCGGCTGGGTCGTTGCGGATGATGAGACCTGCAGCCCTATGTCAGAGGTGGCTCGGCACGCACACGGGGCCCCTTACGCATGGTGGAGGGGGGGAGAAAAAGAAAAAAGTTGGACAGCGATCAGCTCCTGCGCCTAACGTGCACATGACCACGACCATCTGTGCTACCTTGTGCTTTCCCTGCCGTCGCTCACATGCTGCACACACGCGTCCAGTCCACAAAAAGTTCGGATCGAACTGAAGTCTAGGCCTGGACGCGTCCCTCACTCACACATTGCCTGGCCCTCGACATCCCATCTGGATCTAGAATTTTACTGTAAGATCTGACACCGTCGTGACATGATGATCGATTTGGAAGATATGCGACCCGCCCACTCGCATATCCAGTTTGCTGACACGGAAGACATTCTCAGCAGTACAGGTAGGCATGTCAGCGAAACCTGAGATCTACGTCACCCACCTCGAAGGCCGACGCAATCTGCGTCGAGAAGTGCAGACACAAATGTTGCTCGCGCGATAAATGACGGAAAAAATACACGTCGTATCCCATCGACCGAAATATAATCTAGGGGTAATCCTGGTAGTACGTAGAATCAGATCAAACTAGAGGTCCTGAATCGGGGGGGATGCCGCGCAGACGTTTCGACTTCGACTGCGGCGTTGGACTGCTTGCACGCTTTGAGCCCCTCTGCAGCTCTTCAGAGTTTTCCGTTCGGCCTCGTGTGTTCTTTCTCGGCGCCCGATTGTCCTTTTCGTCAGGGTATCTACCAATGGGTAGGTTCGCATCCGCCTCATCGTCGACCGGCCAGTCATACACATCTAGGGCCGCCCGTATTTCGTCGACGAAGAAGGTAGAAGACTGTAGTAGTTCTATGTTACTGTCGTAACGGCGAATATCCGAGGCGAGATCAGCGAGCTTGCGATCATATTCACGTTCCGGAACACGGATTGCCTTTCGCTGAAGATCGGTGGGAGGTCTCATGTAGAGCGACTTGAAGGGTGCGGAAAGTGTCTGAATCAGCTCCAGAATGGGGGTAGGATGTTTAGGACGGAACCGTCGCGATGGGTAAAATCCCGAAATCAAGACCCCCGACTTGCAATTCCCTCCACGCTCAAATTTCCTATCGGCCGGGAGTTGTTCATCAAATGCCTCCAGGTCCATAGCACGGTCCCCAGGCTTGTACCCATCTTCAGCAGGCACATATCGCAGCATCATCCACCCGAGCACATGCAGGAACGATTCCAGATCATCCGCCAGCATGTGCTGCTTCCCAGGATGAAGGAGTAGATTTGACGACATGAACTGCCACGTCCCCTGCAGTCATTAAATTCATTAATCTGTGGCAGGACCATTCGATACAGGACCGCTCACTGTGCGCTCATGTCTCCTGTTCACAATCTCATTCATGAATCTCGCCATCTCCCAATCAATCAACAACCCTCTCCCCTCGTCGGTCAAAATGATGTTGCCCGCACTGATGTCCCGGTGCAGGATCTCCC